>PVIW01002376.1:0-222840 GCA_004026585.1 Noctilio leporinus
GCCGGCCTGCGAACCCTAAGGTCGCTGGTTCGATTCCCAGCCAGGGCACATAACCAGGTTGCAAGCCAGGTCTCCAGCCAGGTCCTTAGCTGGAGGCAGGTGAAAGGCAACCATACATTGATGTTTCTCTGTTTCTTTCCCTCTCTGCCTCTCTCCCTTCTTCTCTCTGGAATAATAAATAAAATATATTTAAAAAAAATAAAAAAATAAAAAAATAAAACAACCACCCAAATATTTAAATGACTGAGGATTAGGAATCAATCATGTAATTTCAACCAATTAATAATATTTAATATAGCCCTGGCTGGTGGTACAATGGATAAGGCACCAGCCTGCGAACCCAAAGGTCACTGGTTTGATTCCCCAGCCAGGGCACATAACCAGGTCTCCAGCCAGGTCTGTAGCTGGAGGCAGGTGAAAGGCAACCATAGATAGGTGTCTCTCTCCCTCTCTGCCTCTCTCCCTTCCCCTCACTCTGAAAATAATAAAATCTTTTAAAAAATAATAGTATTTAATATAGCACTCCCCCATGTAAGAAACGGAAGAAACTACACATGACTAATGGACAGGAAAAATGATGAGGGATTGCCTGAGGGAGTGGGGGGTACTGGATGGTGGCAGGGGACAAAGGAGTAAAATCAGGACAACTTTAATAGCATAATCAATATAACATAATAAAAATTTAAAAAAGAAACTAAAGCTGAGTCACGTTTAAGAAAGGACAAACTAAGAATCTGCCAAGTTTATAAACAAAGTTTGACAAATGAAAGCAACATACAATTTATCGTGACCTTAACTGTGTTTGCATTCATGTCAATGAAAAAAAATGCGAAGAACCCAAAACTGCACACACCCTGTCTTCTCCCTTCCCTTCCCTCCCCATTTTACTTGAAAAGCAACACCTTAGGTTAGAAGAGAGTAATCACTGAGGTTCTTGGCTTTGTTTCAGAAGGAACCCTCGTGACTACTTGGGGTCCCAAGCTGACCTTCTACCCCAGTGGCCTAGAAACAAGGAACACACCTGTTCCCGCCTCCTGACAGCGATTCTTCATTTCAATAAGCCATCACCACTGTCACTCAAGATGCTTTGCACCGTCATTGGTCCCAAAGTCTTGCGGGTTGGCAAGTTTCTGCCACTGGCAAGCACCGGTTGTCTTTATTTCCAAAAAGAAAAGTAGGGGTGTACAGGGAAAAGAGGCAAGAGCTCTGAAATATCTAGGCTGACGCTTGTACCTGAGCGACCTGCGATCCCCACCGCCGCCGCGACGACTCGGCCTCTTGGTGGGGGCTTTTAGCCAAAAAGAAAATGGCTCAGCCGGGAACTGGTGCCCAGGCCATGAAGAAGCCGGTTCAAACTTTACGTGTTCACGCCGGTGGAGATGACGGCTGCGAGAATCCCAGAAACAGGACTGTATTCCTCCAAACCGAGCGCACCTCAAGCTGCAGCAGCTAGGGTTTGAGGACTGTCCAAGTTTTGACGTTTCCTATTGTTGCCGGAAGTGACGCCGGGGGTATGGGCCTTAAAGAAAAGCATTTTATTTCCGTTGTTTACGATTCGTTATAAGTTCCTTGTTCCCTCACTTCTTATCCCGAGTCACTCTGAGTATCAAAAGTAGTCCAAGTTCTTCTCTGCCGCTTGGGATCAGATTAACCATCGAGAAGGCTCTCAGCTGGTCCGCGTCCTCAGAGGTAAGGACGAACGTCGCGTGGAATCTGCAGCGAGAAATCGTGGAGCTCTTGGCAGCCCGCAGCTTTGAAAGTCTAGACGCCGTGCTTGGCGGGCTTGGACCCGCTGTTGCGAATACAAACGGTCTGCGCGAGAAGTGCCCTGGGTCAGGCGTCCGACAGCAAGGACTCGTTGCTGGACGCTAGGCTCCCGTGACTAGCTCTGGTTGTGTATGCAACCTCCCCCTTTCCTCTTCGGAGGCCGTTTTTTTTTTTTTGGTTTAGCAGCTACTGGTGAGCCTAGGGGTACTGGCGAGGCTGCACCTTAGACTGCGCTGGGGTCTCCTGTCTCCGATACCCTTACCGAGGCTCCGGTTAGGAGTGAATGACCCAATCCGTCTTTTCGTCTTTTTAAGTCCCGCAGAGGGAGGGGAGCCCTAGATGTGGCTTGCCTGCTGATATACCCAACTGGTACGTCCCCGTCCCGTTGTAACAGTGAAGTAGGCAGAGTCGTGGGAGCTCATCCTTTGAGATCAGGTTGTGATTTGTGGTCGGGAAGTAACAGATTTTTGTCTGATTCCTCCTATTGGATTTGAGCTGAGGGGTGATTCAACTCCTTGGAAATATTGACTATAAGGGAGAGATGAAAGTAGTGGATATTTGCCTTGCTTGCATTTCCCTGGTATTTCAGTATTTTTTCACTTTCCTAGAAGACTTGATTTTTCCTTCACTATGAAAAAAAATCAATCTTGTTTTGATTTTGGACTTATGGCTATACTAACTCTTTTCTAAAATTAGCCAAACTTTGTAATATGCTATTCCAGTCGTCCCACTTTCCCCCCATTCTCTCCCCTCCACCCCTCCCCACTTCCATCTATAGGTCCTTCACTGTGATCCATGGCCCTGAGTTCTTTTGTATGTCCTTTCACCTTCTTTCAATCAGTCCCCACTTCCCCCATCTCCTCTTACAGCTGTCATGTCTTCCATAATTACATGCCTCTGGTTCTATTTTGCTCATCAAGTTATTTGTTCAGTATATTCCTATACTCCTCTATTTTCAATACACTTTTTTTATGTGTAAGGTTATGAGCAATGTTACAAACACACTTGTCAGCTATAATTGTTAGTATAGTTTCTTCATTATGAACAAAAATCACTCGAGTTCAATGGCATTACACTGGGAAGCATCACTTAATAACTTCCAACAGCAATGAGATCTAGCATGACTAAAAATCATTTTGAATTCAGTTGGGCAGCTCTGACTTGCAGAGAGCTCTCTGGAGGAAGCAAGGATACAATATTGAGACCATCTCAATAGTTGAATCTAGACTACCAGCTGAGTAATATCTCCTTTTAATTTCCTTTGATAAGGGTTATAAAGTGTAAATATTAATCTTTTCTTAATGTTATAACTTGCATAGGTCATGCAAAATAGATTTGACTTCTTTTAATATCTTAATTTTTAAATTTTATAATAGACTCAGTAAAGCCTTTCAAGAAAATGTAGAGTAGTAATTATTTATATAATATTCACACTTGTATCCCTTTATTTTTTATTCTATTCTATCACTTATCTCCTACACCTGCAGATCCAAGCTGTATTTGTATCCTACTCTTTAAAATATTTATTCTGCTGGTGCTGAAGAGGATGTGTTCCAGGGATATACTTTGTTGTCAGAAATTCCATTACCAGAGGTAGAAATGAGACATTAATATATGTTACAGAATTTCAGAGAAAGGAAAGATGAACAGATACCATAAAATGTTAAATAAAATGGAATTACATTGGAAATATGGAACATACATCATTAAAGTTTATGGAAAGGAATACAATTTATATCAAAGTTATACAATGTTTTAGGCCAGGGGTGTCAAACTCATTTGCCACCAGGGGCCACATCAGCCTAGAGGTTGCTTTCAAAGGGTCAAATGTAATTTTAGGACTGTATAAATACCAGTTAAGCAAGCCAGCTGGAAGCAAGGCGCCTGCCGAAGGTGCGGGCCGAATAAAACAAGGTGGAGGGCTGGATTCGGCCTGCAGGCCTTGTGTTTGTCACCCGTGTCTTAGGGGGAAAGGTGCCCCTAGAAGAACTGTGTTAGGATAGATGACTCTGAAACCTAAAACAAGTTTAGACCTACTATATTGGCCAGTGACAGTATCTAAGAGTATATTTATTTTTTGTAGTTACAACCAGATTACCTCCCACTTCATCTTTCCTTGGAAAGTAAAGGCTGGTCGTGGAAAGTCATCTCTCTTACTGCTTTCCATTGTCCATCCACTTATCCCCCAATCATCCTAATGAGGTTAAATAAGACTGGCCATTTGGGCATTTTGTATAATGTGATTTCAGGGTTACTTCTTTTTTTCTAGTTATCTCCCATTTGACCGCACATAAAAATTCCCTCTGCCTAAAAATGTAAATGTTTACTTGAAGTAATTTATTGGCTGAAAAATAGTGACTAAAATGCATGCATAAGTATATAAAAACATGATCTTAACCTGTTCTTTACTATCTTGACCAAGGAGAGGAGACTTGGCTCAGGAAGATACTGTGTTCCTAAAATGGGGAAAGGGTTTAGAATTGGATGGCTAGGGGCCTAAACTAAAAAGCTTACTAAAGTTAGACTCTTGCACATTGTTAGCCTTATCCCTTCTAGTTATGTACAGATAGATGGTGTGTAAGGAGATGACTTCTACCTGGGCAACTGCTGGAAGGTTGACTGGAGGAAAAGGTCATACTAACTCTACCTCACCTAATTTATGAATTGTTGTGTTTTGTTTTTAATTTAATGACTTCACTTTATAGGAGCTTCATTCCCAGAGGATTCATGACTCAAGATATTGCTATGTGTTATTTTCCTTCAAATAGGTATTTTTAAGTGTGATATTGAGCTTTGCCTTACAAGTTGACTAGACTTACAGTTTAGATAGCTATATCTCTTTCTAGCAAAGGTTCTTAACTATTTTTTAAATCTATTTTTTGAGCCTCCTTGGGGAATAACATTTTTTGAGAATCTAACAAAAAGCCCACTACATGCAATAAAAAGAGTAATTTAAAAATATAATTCCATGGTATTATTTTCTTTGGGTTTGAAAAATTGGCCCTGGCAGGTGTAGCTCAGTGGATTGAGTGCCGGCCTGCAAGCCAAAAGGTCACTAGTTCAATTCTCAGTCAGGACACATGCCTGGGTTGTGGGCCAGGTCCCCATTTGGAGGCATGTAAGAGGCAACCAGTTGATGTTTCTCTCCCTCTTTCTCCTTCCCTTCCGTGATCTCTAAAAAAATTAATAAAAATTTAAATGGACCATTTTATTTAAAATGTCAAACATTTTTTCATGTTTTTTTTATGTACACACATAAATAATCACATTATTCTGTTATGTATATTCTTTGGAGTCATGTTTCAATCTTATTAGGCCCTATGTACATCAGCTTTAGTACATAATGCCAATAAATTGTCCAGAGTACTAATTTACTTTCACAGCAGTCTGGGTTTCAAATCATTTACCACCTCACATTTTTATTTACTTTGTAATTTCCTAATAATTAATGGGATTGAGTACCTTCACACGTTTACTCTTCTGTAAAGTTCCTGTTCAGATCTCTTTCCTGTTTTTTTTCCTAGTGAGTTGTCTTTCTTTTTCTTGTTACTTTGTAGGAATTTTTTTACATACTCTAGATATACATATTTTTGTTGGTTATACATATGACAGCATCATCTTCCATCAATGGTTTATCTTTCCGGTGTCTTTTGATGAACAGAAGTTACTAATTTTAATGTGTTTCATTTTATCAGTCATAAGAAATCTTTCTATACCTGAAGCTCATAAAGATTATTCTTTAATGTGATCTCCAGAAAACCTGGTTGTCTTATATTTTACATTTAAATCTTCAACAAACCTGAAATTAATTTTGTGAAGAATGTGAGGTACCCTTTACATCAGGGGTTCAAGATTTATTTATTCCATCTGGATATTCAATTGACAAAGTACTATTTATGGAAAAAGACCATCCTTTCCCCAGGGCTACTCAGCATCAAATTTATTATAAATCTAGTGTCAATGTATGCATGGTCTGTTTCTAGATCCTATTCTATTACCTTGTTCCATTTGTACATCTTTTCACTAATTTCAAATTTAACTTTATACTGAATCTTGATATCAGTGGTTAAGTCCTTCAATTTTGATCTTGATAGTTTTTTTAATCTTTTGAATTTCTATATAAATTTTAGATTCAAGTTGTCAATTTCCACCTAAGAAAAACTGCAGGAATTTGGGAGGGAGGAGGAAATACACTGAATCTATGAATCAATTTATTGGGTCTTCCAATCTTTGATCAAGGTATATACCTCCTCTATTTAGGGGTACTTTAATATATCTCAATAAAGTTTTATGGTTTTTTAAAAAGTCTTTCTAGATCTATTTACATGTTTATGATCATTTATTGAGGCTATAGTAAAGTATTTATACAGATATAATTTTAAAACAATTATTTGGAACAGGGAAATACAATTGACTTTTGATATTGGCCTTCTATTTAGCAATCATGTAAAATTCCCTTATTTCTTTTAATTTTTTTATATACAATTTTTTATACATACAGTATTTTTTATATATGTAATTAATGACATTTTTATTTCTTCCCTTTTAGTGTTTATCCCTTTTACTTCTTTTTTCTTCCACTTTTGTACTACTTACCACCTCTAGGACAATGTTGAACAGAAATGAGGCTGGGTAAGCTTGCCTCATTCCCAATCTCAAGAAGAAAGTGTTTAATATTTCACTATTAAATATGATGTTTGCAAGAGATTTTTGTAAATAACCTTTACCAAGTTCAGGCACTTCCCTTCTATTGCTGATGTTCTAAGAATTGTATATAATGAATGGGTGTTGAACTTTATCAAATGCCTATTCTGCGTGTATTGAAATCATTATAAGATTTTTCCCTCTATTTGTTAATGTATTGAATTATACTGATGTTTTTGTCATTTTTTACTTTAGATAATAATTTGATACTGTTTTATTAATTTTGTTCAAATTGTTTTAGTTTAGACCATTAAGATATAGCAATTTCATTTGGTTCCTGTGTCATTTTGACATAACCCCTATCAATGTCAGATTGATTTGTTTTGTGTATACTTTCTTACTTTCTGGACCTACATAATAATCCATCTTGCATATTTCCTGCTCCAGTCCTAGAATTGGCCGTTTCTCCAGGGACTCCTGGTTCTCGTTATTGGAGAATAACATCAAGATCTGGATACCATGTGTGCTCTTTGCTACTGGGCTGTTGATACCTTTAGTCACTTTCAGTGGGCAGAGGAAGGAAATATATGTGTATATACTAAGCTATCTATATCCATATATCTATAAATATTTCTATATGAAACAATCTGTATCTATATGAAGCTAAACATGAATTCATACTGATGTCTCTAACTAATCCATTAGGCATGCCTTATTCTAGTCTCCTCCCTTGCCTTATCTGGAAATCCTCACTCCAGCAGAGAGATCCCTGGCTCCTACTATTCATCCATTTGCTTAACTGTTCAGTTCCAAGATATTTGGATAACAGTATAAGAATTAACTCAAAACTACATGGGAAACAACTTTTTAAACTAAACCCAGAGAAACAGAGAGGTAGTTGTCCAGTTGAGCAAGTTATGTATCAGAAAGAGGAGGGAAAGTAGAAGTCTAGGATTTAGCAGCTCTTTAGATGAACTTTCCAGTACTCATCCTATTTTAGCATCCCCTGGTCTCACCCCTCACAGAAGTATAAGGGTCCCCTCATTTCTCAACCTACCTTGCTGCTGTTGGCTTTCTCCTACATGGATAGATGGGATTGGTCAATCACTGTCACTGCTCTGCTAGGTTTATTGTCACTCATTCATCTGCTTTTCATCTTCTAAACTTTTGTGGATACCTCTTCCATCATATGGAACCCCTCTAGTTTCATTTGCCCTGGTTATTCTGTATGGATTTTAATCATTTTTTTTAAGCAAAGCATCTTATTGGCAACTGTGTGAGGTCAGAGCCCTGGAATAATGACTAAATCTGTGCTAAACTTGTTTCCGTTTTTTACTGATTTTTGTATGTAGCCTTTATAATCACCCAAAATAGTCTTTGATGGAGGTTATTTTGGGTTGATGTATCTTCCCACATAGTACTTTGTTGTTCAAAATAAATTATCTGAGAGAGTATCTATAGCACACATTGTAAAAGCATGATCACAAGGCACACTTATTTACAAGGAAAAAATATTGGAAAAAGTTCATCTTATATTTGGGAATATAAGGTAGATAATAAGCAGTACTAGACCAGTAGGAAGGATAAGTTAGGGGAGAAATAGCTAAGATAAGTATGGTAAGTGCCCATGGGAAATATGACAAAATAGAATATTTAAAAATATACAGACTTAACCAGTGTTTTATGTATTTTTATTATAGGCAAAATACTAGATTATTTCAAAAGCTGGAGCTGAATGTAATATAAAATAATGGCAACAGGTGACTTAAAGAGAAGCTTACGGAACCTAGAACAAGCGCTTCGTTCGCTAAATTATCCTCAAGAGGTGGATTGTGTAGGGTAAGTTAAATATAAACTTTAACTTGTAGTCTTTGTGGTAATGGTTTGATGTATTTGACAAGGGGGGTAGGCATATCTAAATAAAGACACTGATTTTGAAATTATTAAAATATTTTAGAAAGGAAATTTTGGGAGTTTGTTTCTAAGTATGAATTTTAAAAAGTCCAACTCCAGAGATTTAAAATACCCTTTAGCCCTGGTTGGTGGCACAGTGGATAAGGCACCAGCCTGCAAACCCCAAAGGTTGCTAGTTCGATTCCCAGCCAGGGCACATAACCAAGTTGCAAGCTAGGTCTCCAGCCAGGTCTGTAGCTGGAGGCAGGTGAAAGGCAACCATATATTGATTGTTGCTCGCTCTCTCTCTCTCTCTTTCTCTCTCTCTCTGTTTCTCTCTTCCCCTCTCTCTAAAACTAATAAATAAAATCTTTTTTAAAAATTAAAAAATAAAATAAAATACCCTTTAGAAGTAGCAACATAATATATGTCAGTATGCAACTTTTAAACTCATAGAAATATAATGAATTCACTAATTATATAACTTACCACCCCCTCACATTCAGTTGGATAGTATTTCTTTAGGATTTGGAAGATTCTACTTAATAGATTTCTTATGACAATTTATACCTTGTCTGATGATTGTTAAGCCAACTCATGTAACAGACCCCACTTTGAATGTTTTACTTTAGTTTCCATTTTCCGAGCATCACTTACTTGCTTTTGTAGAACATAGCAACGCACATTTCTTCTATATTCATGCCGGTCTAATGTGGTATTCCTGTCATCTTTTATCCCCTAATACTTTTTTCTTTTTACCTAGGATTATTCATGATTAAATATTTCCCCCTCTAGGAAGAAAGCTGATGTCTAGTACTTAGTTTTGTTCACTGTAGTGTCCCCACATCTAGAATGGAATGATGCCTGGCATGTACTAGATGCTAGTTAGACATTTATTCAACGAGTGTCAAGGGACAAGTCCAGATTAGGTACATGTTCAAGTAGAGTGAGTTTGGGTTAAACCAACTAAATAGAATCCTGGAGTAGTGGGCTTTACATACAAAGATGGATATTCTGATTGTATATTAGGGAAAGTTAACACCAAGAAATGGTTGCAAATTAAAGGATAGTAAGGAAAGCAAGAAGAAAGCTGAGTTCTAGTGACTGTTACTACAGACTTTATATATGAGAAGCAGAAGGTATTCCATAGTATGCTTTCATAGCATGCACCAATCATAGGCTGGTTCCTCAAAACACAGAAATCTCTACAGTATAGTCTTGCCAGGACTTAACCAGTTAGAGTAGCCAAGTTTTTTTTCTTATCACCTTAATCATCAGCATTTTAAAGGACATTTTGTGTAGGAATAATTCTAAAAGATATCGATTCTTTTCCTTTCTTCTGAGTATACTGTGTAAACATTTGATTTTCTTATTGACCCAAATGTCATTAAGAGCAATAATTCTATTTTTAGAAAATTGATTGTTTATTTTTACTTTTTAAAACCTTTATTGTATTTTTTCCCAGTACCGTTTGGTCTCTTTATGGCCTGCCCACCCCAGCAATCACCACACTGCTGTCCGTGTCCATGAGTCCTTCTTCCTTTTTGCTCTATCCCTCCACCCCCTAACCTACCCCTTAGCTGTCATCCTGCTCTCCATCTGTGAGCGTGTTCCCATTTTCTTGCTCTGCTAGATTGGTTCTCACTCATTCATCTGCTTTTCATCTTCCAAACTTTTGTGGATACCTCTTCCGTCATGTGGAGTCCCTCTAGTTCCATTTGCCCTGGTTAGTGTATGTTCATTAGATTCCACATATAAGTGAAATCATATGGTATTTGTCTTTCTCTAATGGCTTATTTCACTTAGCATAATGTTCTCCAGGTCCATCCATACTGTCTCAAAGGGTAAAATTTCTTCTTTTTGTATGGCCAACTAGTATTCCATTGTGTAAATGTCCCATAGTGCCCACTGAGGGGCACTGCCATATCTTGGTATTGTTAGTAATCCTGCAGTGAACATTGTGGTGCTTATATTTTTCAAATTAGTGTTTTGGGTTCCTTCAGATATAATCCCAGAAGTGAGTTCACTGGGTCAAAAGGCAGATCCATTTTTAATTTTTGAGGTATCTCCATACTGCTTTCCATAGTGTCTGCACCAGTCTGCATTCCCACCCACAATACAAAAGTGTTCCCCTTTCTCCACATCCTCACCAGCGTTTGCTGTTTGTTGATTTATTGATGATAGCCATTCTGACAGGTGTGAGGTGATATGTCATTGTGCTTTTAATTTGCATTTCCCTGATGATTAGTGATATTTGGTAGCTTGGCCATCTGTATGTCCTCCTTCAATAATTGTCTATTCAGGTCCTTTGCCCATTTTTTTATTTGGTTGTTTTTTTGGTGTTCTGTTTTGTAAGTACTTTATAAATTTTGGACATTAACCCCTTATCAGATGTATTGGAGAATACGTTTTCCCATTCTATGGGTTGTCTTATTTTGTTGATGGTATCCTTTGTTGTGCAAAATCTTTTTAGTTTGATATAGTCCCATTTGTTTATTTTATTTTTTTTGTTTGTTTCCCTTGCCTGGGGAGATAAGCCCAATAAAAAATTACTACTAGCAATGTGCAAGATTTTGCTGCCTATGTTTTCTTCTAGGATTTTTATGGTTTTGGGGCTAACATTTAAATCCTTGATCCATTTTGAATTTTTTCTTGTGTTGTGTAAGAAGGTGGTCTAGTTTCATTTTTCTGCATATATTTGTTCAATTTTTCCAACACTATTGAATAAACTATATTAAACCCATTTTATGTGCTTGCTTCCTCTGACAAATATTAACTGACTATAAGCGTGTAGTTTTATTTCTAGGCTCTCTATTCTGTTTCATTGAGCTATGTGTCTGTCTGTTTCTATGCCTGTACCATGCTATTTTGATTACTATGGCCTTGTAGTATAGTCTGAAATTAGGTAGCATGATTCCTCCAACTTTGTTCTTTCTCAGAATTGCTGTTGCTATGCAGGACCTTTTTGTGGTGCCATATATATTTTTAAGATTTTATTCATTATTTTTAGAGAGAAGGGCAGGGAGGAAGGAAGAAAGGGATAGAGACATCAATGTATGGTTGCCTTTCACCTGCCTCCAGCTATGGACCTGGCTGGAGACCTGGCTTGTAACCTGGTAGTTAATTCCTTGGCCGGGAATCAAACCAGCAATCTTTGAGTTTGCAGGCCAGTATCTACCCACTGAGCCACCAGGCAGGGCACCATATTATTTTTGAAATATTTGTTCTAGTTCAGTAAAACATGTCATTGGAATCTTGATAGTAATTGAATCTATAAATGGTTTTGGGTAGTATGGATATTTTAATGATCTTAATTCTTCCAATCCATGAACATGATATGTGTGTCTGTTTATTTGTGTCTATTTCAATTTCTTTCTTCAGTGTCTTGTAATTTTCTGAGTATATAGGTCTTTTGTGTCCTTGGTTAGGTTTATTCCTAGGTATTTCATTCTTTCAGAAGCAGTTATAAATGGGATTGTTTTCTTAATTTCCCTTTCTGTTAGTTCATTTTTGGCATATGAAAATGCAACTGAGCCCTGGCTGGTATGGCTCCTTGGACTGAGCTCCAGCCTGCAAACCAAAAGGCTGCTGGTTCAATTCCCAGTCAGGGCACATGCCTGGGTTGTAGACCAGGATCCCAGTGGGGGCCATGTGAGAAGCAACTCTCCTTTCTTTTTCCCTCTCTTTCTCTCTCTAAAAGAAAATAAAAATTTTAATGTTTAAAATGCAACTTATTTCTGGATATTAATTTTATAACCTGCTACTCTGCTGAATTTCTTTATCAGTTCTAGTAGTTTCTTGGTGTAGAATGTTTGGGTTCTCATTGTCATCTCCAAATATTGTTTTTCTACTTCTCTTCCAATTTGGATGCCTTTTCTTTCTTTTTCCTGTCTGATTGTCGTGGCTAAGACTTACAGTACTATGTTAAATAAGAAAGGTGAAAACAGACATCCCTGTCTTGCTCCCAGTCTTAAGGGGAACACTTGTAGTTTTTGCCCATTGAGTATGATGCTATCAGTGGCTTTGTCATTTATGGCCTTTATTATGTTTAGGTATGTTCCATCTATCCCCACCTTTCTGAGAGCTAAATAGGTGCTGGGTTTTATCAGATGCTTTTTCTGAATCTATTGAGAACTTGTTCTTTGAAAGGATAAACAAAATTAACAAACCTTGAACCAGACTCATCAAGAAAAAAAAAAAAAAAGAGGTCCTACCCAAATAAATAAAATCAGAAATGAAAGAGGAGAAATAACAACTGACACCAAGGAAATACAAAGGATTATAAGAAAATATTATGAACAATTATATGCCAACGAACTGGACAACCAGGATGAAATGGATAAATTCCTAGAAATATGCAACCTTCCAAAACCAAATCAGGAAAAGTAAGAGAATCTGATTACACCTAGTGAAATTGAAGCAGTCATCAAAAAGCTCCCAACAAACAAAAACCCTGGATCGGAGGGCTTTGCGGGTGCATTGTATCAAACATTCTGACAACACCTCTCCTTCTAAAACTATTTCATACAATTCAGAAGGAGGGAAGGCTCCCAAACTCATTTTATGAGGTCAGCGTTATCCTAATTCCAAAGCCAGATAAAGACACTACAAAGAAATAAAATTATAGACCAATATCCCTGATGAACGTACATGCTAAAATCCTCAACAAAATGTTAGCAAACTGAAGACAGCGATGCATCAAAGAGATCATACACCATGATCAAGTGGGATTTATTCCAGAAGTGCAAGGTTGGTACAACCTCCTCAAATCAATAAATGTGATTCACCACATAAACAAAATAAAGGATAAAAACCACATGATGGTATCAAGAGCAATAAGTTTTATATTGTTTCATAACATTGTGATAACTGCAGGGTCTGTACTCTGCAAGTATTAATTGTGCTTTAGGGTTCTATTGAGATAAGCAATGCATTTGCTGCTGCTTCTTCCAACGGCCTCACATAACACACAGCCCCCTACACACACATTCTATCTTCCACTTTTTTCCATTTAAAATTTTTTTCTTACAATCCTTTTATTTTAATGTGCCCATTTATAATACCAGCTTTTCTTACTGTTTCTAATCCAAGTCCTTAGAAATGGGATAACCATGACTTTTGAAGTTGTTTTATACAAGATGTTATATGCAGAGCTGGCTATCTTCTATTCATAATGGGCATAAAATAGGACAGATTTTGCTGTTCAAAGGTTTTTTTGTTCATGTGTTTTCTTTTTTAAAACTGTCTTACAGATAGACAAGATTGCCAGATCAGTTTCCTCATTAGATAAAATATTATTGCACTCATTAACATAAAAGAGAAACAATTTATATTTGTCCTGAATAAACAAATTGTAATGCTATCATCATATACTTGTCCTCTGCCTTAATTTTTAAAAATGGGGTGGGAGTAGGGAGGTTTGGGTACATCTTGAATTTTGTGGGAAACAAGTATTTTATGTGAGTGTATTATTACTTCAGTTGAACAAAATAACTGGCTAATTGAACCAGTCCTCCAGTGCTTTGTTGTGGGAGAATCTGAAGGTATTTCACATGGAGAAAAAGAGATTTGTATACATAGACGATTAGAAAAGAGTGCAAGACAGAGCATGAGGCACCAGGTACTGAATCACCTGAGAGTCATTCTGGGAGAAATAAATATGAATCAGTACATTGCAGATAGCTTCATGGAAAGCTTGATATCTGAGAAATGATGTATGAAGAATGAATAACAGGCAGAGAAAAGTGGAATAGATGCATTTCCCGGCTGGAGGAATGAGCATAATCTAAAGTAAGGCACAGGTTTCAAAGAAGCCTGATATAGGTGGAAGATACTGATCAGCCTGGTTACAGTGCCAACCCTGTTTTCCTCATCTATAACTTAGAATTTATAGTATTTTACCTTCATAGTTTGTGGTAAAAGCAAATGAGGTAAGTAACAAGTGTTTGCATGAGTGTAAAGTGCACTTGAGCACTGTATGGTGGTACATTTGTTTTATTAGGAGCAAATGTGCTAGATTTTCTGTTGGTACTAAGAGCTATCATAAGTGAGCAAATGGATGATAGAATTTCATAGCAATTTGGCTAGACTGATTTATTGTAGGGGTTAGAATCTAAGGGATTTTGTGCATCTCCTAATTATTATGGCTATAGTAGTGTTAAGTTATAAATTATTGACCATAATTCTTGTACTTCCCTGATTATCCAACTTTGTGGAATTATGCTCATTAAACATATTTTTCTTTTCCCCCCAACAGTTTGATAAAGGGAGATACAGCAGCATCTTTGCCCATCATCAGCTATTCCCTTACTTCATATTCACCTTATGTAGCAGAACTTCTGATAGAATCCAACGTGGAACTCATAGCAAAGAATGACTTGCGCTTTATAGATACTGTCTATAAGGTATTTTTGAGTTTATGAAACAATAATTGTTTTAGAAGCCATTGATTTTTTTAAGGTTATTGTTTTTATAACTTCTTATATATATGTATATATACAGCATGTATAGCTGCTAGAATTTTCATGCCTTTATTTCATTTAAATGAACTGCTCATTGCAATGAAGATGTAACTGAAGTTTGCTGTTTCATCCTATTAAATGAAACAGTTATTATGTTTCATTAAATATCAAAAATATTAAAACCTCTATTAATACCAAAACCAGTAAATATTTATCATTGGTTATCATTTGCCATTTTTTATGTCAAATTTTAGTAAAATTTGGTATGCTGTCAGAAGTTAGTTTTATTGAGTAATGGCTATGGTTCATAGAATTATAAGTTAATTTACTTGTTTGTAAAAATAACTACAGCTTTTACTGATATTTTGTATTTATGGTCTGGGACCAAGTCTTATATCTAAGATAAGTGGGA
Source organism: Noctilio leporinus (assembly GCA_004026585.1). Lineage (NCBI taxonomy): Eukaryota > Metazoa > Chordata > Mammalia > Chiroptera > Noctilionidae > Noctilio > Noctilio leporinus. The sequence goes on from PVIW01002376.1 coordinate 15,178, forward strand.
ATGCTAGTATTATATACACTGAACTTAATCTCATATTTGATTTTTTAAAAACCCTAGTCTAGTACTCTAATGTTCTTAAACATTTTAATAAATGGTAAAACCCATTCATCAAGTCAAATATTTAAATAGTAAGTTGCATTTGATGCAATAGGAGTGTATATGTGTAGTCTCTGTTTAATCTTCCCTTTCTTTGCCTTTCACCTGGGAAACTACTATGGAAGCCTAAGAGGTACTTCTAAGAAATCCTAGGGTTTAAGAGTAGGTTTAAAAAATTATTTGTCTAGTCGATTACTTTCATTTTACAAATGAGAAATTGAAACTCAGAGGTCTACTTACATGTCTTTAAAAAAAACGTAGTAAAAGAATTATAAATAAGTAGAACTGTAATTTTCTGACATGTCATGCTATTTTTTATTACATAGTGAGCTAAGAAGTATTTCTAGTACCTATGAGGATATTTGAGTTTTTTGATCATTGGCTCTATTTTTCCATCTCTCTGGACAGCCATCTGTTCTTTGGTACATGCCTAGCTACCTGTTTCTACCTAGATACCCCTCCTACGTGGCCATGACTCTTATCAGTGCTATAAATCGCTTAATACCTTTTAAATAGCCCTGGCTGGTAGCACAGTGGAAAAGGTGCCAGCCTGCAAACCCAAAGGTCACTGGTTCAATTCCCAGCCAGGGCACATAACCAGGTTGCAAGCCAGATCTCTAGCTAGGTCCGTGGCTAGAGGCAGGTGAAAGGCAACAGTACATTGATGCTCCTCTCCCTCTCTGACTCTCTCCTTTCCTCTTTCTCTGGAAATAATAAATAAAATCTGTAAGCTGATAAATAAATAAGTAGCTACCATAACCAGGTGGCCATTTATTATTTTGGATTTTTGAAAGAAATTGTTCCCCGTGTTTTATTGATTTTCCCTTTGCAGCTTCTTCGTGATCAATTTAATTATAAACCAATCTTGACAAAAAAGCAGTTTCTCCAATGTGGATTTGCAGAATGGAAAATCCAAATTATTTGTGATATTTTGAATTGTGTGATGAAAAAGCACAAGGAGTTAAGTAATTTTGAGAAGGTAACTTTCTTAATGGATTTTAACTTATGCTAAGCAGCCAGTAGGTTAATATATAAAATCAAATTCCCTAGATAGCAAATTAATACATAGTAAAATTACGGCATTATTCATAGAATTGTGTAACCTTATAATACCCGGTGTTTGCTTTAAACACTGATCACTTGTATTTACACATTTGTAACTTAGAGCTACTAGTCCTAAAGTAACAGTTCAAACAGTACATTTTCATCACAGCTTTCAAAAGACATTTAGTTTCATAGACTCATTTCACAGTCATATTTCATATACAAAAATTGAAATGATAATAGAATTTAAATATACATCATGCTTTCACACAAATATTTTACGTCTTAATACTTTTTTTTAGACTCCATCACAACAAAAAAAGAAAATCAGTTTTGTTAAGTCAGAACCTTGTTCGAGCAGTGAGAAGACATCTACAGAACCTGTTGGCATTGACATCACTGGCAGGTTTATGACTTCAGGAAAGGTGGGAAAATACAGAGAGTATATCATAGTATTAAAAGTTACCTACCTAATTAATCCAATGTATAAGGTTCACTTTTCTAACTAGCAGCTAGTAAAACATTCTAATTAAATATTATACTATGAGGACTTTTTAACAATGCATACCATATGCTATCTGGGGACTATTCCAAAAGTTGTAAGAAGAGGGTAGACATGTAGACTTGAACTTTATATTTGTAATTCATATTTCTGCATTTTTTCTAGATAGAATACATTGATTTAGGAAGGATATATTATGTGCTCATGAACATTTACCCCTAATTATGCAGTTAGTCTTCCTAAAACATGGGACCATATAAAGAGCATACCATTAGCTAGAGATTGTGATGATTCATTTACCTGAGCTCATATTTCTCCATCAGGAATATGAAGTATCTAGTGATGGATAGTTCCCAAACCTATAATCTTGTTTTCGGTTAATGTTTTAATATCTTTGTTTTTGGCTATGTTCCCCGCCCTTTTCTGCGTTGAGGGCCTCTGGCTGAATGAGTCCTCTGTAAGTGCATAGTTTGACCTAATGCTTATCCTCAGGGCTTTCTCTTTGTCATTGTTATGTTTAAGTTTTTAACTGAAAGTCTGATATTTTGTGGTTTGATCATTTTTTTAATTGTAATGAGTTTTATTCACAGAGCCATTCTTGATTATTTATATGTGAATTGTGTGGTAACCTTTATGATGAAATTATCTTTAAAATGACTTTTTATTATGGGATGTTTCAAATATTTACAAAATCATTCCCAGTTTCAGCCGTTTAGCAGCTCTTTACTAATTTTCTTTATTCTTTATTATAACCACTCTTCCCAACATCTTTCCCCCAAATTTGAAGCAATTTGAAACAAATCCAAGATGTCACTGAATAGATCAATTTTTCAAATCTATAAAAATGCTCTACCATAATTTCATCATAGCACATAAAATATTCATAGCTTAATTAATGTTTGTATATGCATTGTGTGTGGTATTTAAGCATTTATAAATGTTAAAGGGAAGATAAATGTTCTTTTGCAAAGTTACTATGTGTACACTTAAAATAATTGTGTGAGGGGAACATTGAAGTGGCTCTGACATTTTCTTCATGCAGAAGAAAGCTGTAGTGATCCGCCACCTCTATAATGAAAATAGTGTTAATGTTCCTGAGGATACCATAAGCACAGTAACAGATGTTAATGAAGCGTTTGCTGTGTGTGACATAAAGAATACTGAAATAAAGACTCCTGAAGAAAAGCTCCCTGAAATCAAGTCTGAGCAACAGGTAAGAATTTTGGATTTCTTTAACAGATGCCAATATTTCTTACTTCAAGATGCATGATTACTTCAGCATCTAAACTTTGGAATATCTCTAGTCTTTTGAATTATTAATTATAATACATTATCTTTGTTATAATTACTTAAGAATCAGTAAGTCTTACCAAATATAACTTGACAGATATTATTTACTACTTATATTTAAGGGACTGGGTTAGGTGTTATGGGTAATGCAGAGATGAATAAGATGTAGTACTTGTCTTCGAGGAATTTACAGTGTAATGAGGTATAGATATACTGTTTTATACAGTGAAGGTTCTTTGTCACCTCCCTATATTAATGAATGAAAAAAATTGATACACTGATGCCTTTCCATTTTAATTTTTTGGCCTTTGATGTCCTTTTCTCTCTTAGAGTATCTTCTATTACTGTATTGCTACAGATCCTGTTATAGGGCCTATCTTTATTGCTTCTGCTAAAACTCCTTTTTCTATTTTCTCTCTTGTGACATCTGTACACCTCCGTGTACAATTGGTATTTATAAAAATTACCAGCTGGCCATTAGGCTTATTTCCTATTTATAACCAACTGAACAGTTGTAGTGTGCTGTCATTTCTTGGTCATTTACTTTTAGCTTTATGCTAGGTGTTGTTATAAGAAGCTAGTTAGTGACAGTTTTATTGTACTACCCAGTGTTGTTCTAAAGAGCTTTGTGAAAATTAACCTATTTAATCCTTACAAGAACCATATGAAGTGGGAACTTTTTTTTAAATAAGGAAATGGAAGCCTCAAGGTCACACGTGTTAGATGAGCTAGTGTTCAAGTGTTCACACACTCTGCCGCCATAGGTAGAGTCTTAACTCTCGTGCTGTATTGCCTCTTTTAACTCTTGAAATAACAATGGAAATGGGAATACATTGACTTCGAGGAATTTCAGTTTGTGTAATATTATCTTTAATCTTTCTAATCATTTTAGGATATGAAAGTTAATCCTGAGATTACTGCAATGCAGGGTATGCTTGCTGAATGCCAAGAAAAGCTTAAGAAATTGACTCAGATAGAGAGTAGATTAGACTCTTTAGAAGAAAAAATGAAAGGAAAAGTGATGGTAGATGAAAAGACATGGACTAATCTTCTAAGTCGTGTCACTCTTCTTGAAACAGAACTGCTTTTGTCCAAAAAGGTATTTTCTTTTGTTAACATTTATGGAATAGCTCAGATACAATGAAGTTGTTTTTTTGTTTTGTTTTGCTTTTGAAGACTTTGTTTTATTTATTTTTAGAAAGAGGGGAAGGGAGGGAGGAAGGGAAAGAAACATCAATGTGCAATTGCCTCTTGTGCGCCCCCAAATAGGGACCTGACCCACAACCCAGGCATGTGCCCTTTGGTTTGTAGGCTGACACTCGGTCCATTGAGCCACACCAGCCAGGGCTACATGAAGTTTTTATTTATTATTGTATATGTATTCCTTTGGAAATGCTAAATAAGAGAAGATTAATGTAATGGGAAAAACTTTTGGTGGAAATGAAGTCCCATTTAGAGAGAGCGTATTTTCTTGTCATTGTCATGGCTATTGTTTTTCATGTCATCAAAGAAGACAGTCTGACAAACCAATAAATTGAGCTTTTAGAGCTATTAATACTTGAAGTATTTTAAATGAGGTAAAATAATGTTTACTTTGGTTTAAGAAAACCATGAGATTATTTTATATCTTATAATAGCACAAATGACTTGTTATGTAGGGTGAAGAAAAAGTTGACAGGAGAGGAAAAATTAAAATTAGAACTTCCTTTTTTCACTTCTTAGTTCAATCAACTTGTAACTTTCTTTATAGAGACAATTACCAAATTTTCCATTGCCTTATCAAATCTAAGAAATTATTTCTTACCTTACTCAGGATTTTAATTCCTGGTCCTAGTCTCTCTCTTCTTCCTAAAAGGTAAAGTTAGTAGAGTCAAGAAGGTTACTATCTGATTTCACATTTTAAAGATTCCTTATACTGTACATAGGAATATTTATTGCTTTATAAGTAAAATAATTATTTAAATAAGTATTTTTTAAAAAATATTTAAACATTTATAATGTCATCTTTATATTTTATGCTTAGCAGTAATAATATACAATAAGAACATTTTCCTTTTCATTTAATTCTAAATACTAAACTATATTTTTCCAGAATGATGAATATATAGAATATAATAAAATGAATGAAGACTATTCTTCTAGTAGTGACATGGATCTTCTGAAACCTGGTAAGTTCTTATGGTATTAGTATGGGTGGTATAGCTAGGAATTTAGGAAAATCCTTTTTATGGGTATTTGGCAATTTTAATATTCCCAACATTTATATTTTAGCAAACGTAAAAGTCCTGGGAACAAAGAAAATATTGACCTTATGGACTACTGATGCCAAGGATTGCTAAAGAAGCCAGCTAACATATTTTACCTGACATAGTTGTTGAATAATAATAGCTTTCACATGTAAATAATATATGTAAGAGAAGAAAATGCATTTGTCAGTAACCTGCAGTCTGCTAAAGGAGAGGGATGTAGCTGGTCTTCAAAGTTGTGCCATGTGATCTTGATCCGGGAGCTCAAATAATTGGGTCAAGCGTAGATACCTAATTGGGGAACACCAATACAAAAGATGCTGACATATCATTTTGTCTCCTTTGGAAATTTGGAATTTGGACACCAAAGATAACATCAAATGATGCTGAGCCTGGGCTGGGCATTTTATCCAAGTTCATACTGATAAGTAAGCAGAGGAATGGAGCAAAGAGGCAAAAGAAGTAGACAAAAGACACTGGCTGTATGAGAGATGAAAGTAAAATTAATTTTAGTTGTTTCAGTCCTCATGTAGTAATACTTTGTTCCCTAATTGAGGTTATCTGTATAGGCTTATAAGAAAACTGTTTAAATGGGTGTCTTTTTTTTCGAGGGAGCCTTGTTTTGGCAGCCAAATGCTCCTCAAACCTGTTTATTGATTTGACAAGAACATGTCTTATCTGTGATATCCTGTAATTGATTCAGTTCTGGGGAAGATTTGCCATGAATTAGTAGTTTATATTAAAAAGTTAAGCCCCGGCTGGTAGCACAATGGATAAGGCACTGGCTTGCGAACCCAAATGTCACTAGTTTGATTCCCAACCAGGGCACGTAACCAGGTTGCAGGCCAGGTCTCCAGCCAGGTCCAAAGCTGGAGGCAGGTGAAAGGCAACCATACATTGATGTTTATGTTTCTCTCCCTCTCTGCCTCTCTCCCTTCCTTTCTTTCTGAAAATAATTAATAAAAATCTTTAAAAATATATAGTAAAATAAAAATTCAACTATTTATTTGAATAACATTGCTATCATGATAAAGATAATATTGCCTTTTGTAATTATTAGCCAATTTTTAACATCTAGGTCTTTATATATGTCATTATCTTAGGAAAAAATTAAAAGCTCATCTGTATACTAGTAACTATTTTGTATTAAAATGTTTATTTTTCTTTCCTATACTGTATACATAAAATTTTTAAATATTTTCCTCCACTGTGAAAGGAAAAAATAACCTAAAAATTAATTTCTCCACAGAGAGGAAAAGCAAAGAGAGGGAAGCAAGTATTCCTTTGTCTTCTGCTTATAGTACAGTATCAATAGATTCAACTCCCAGGACCTCAACTGTTAATTACTGTGGTTTGAAAGATATTTCAGAGGTAAGAAAAATGGGCAACTGCTTAGTTGCTTTACTTTCTAAGGCCACGAGAACAAGTAAGCATTAGTTGTAGATCTCATTGGCAAGAAAAGTAGTGAAAACTGTAAATCTTAATCTCTTATGAAAATTCTTTGTGATAAGTAAACAGTACTTCATGCATTGTTTTAGACTGTGTTTTGTATGTTCATGGTCTGTTTTTGTTGATGGGTTACTTTGAGAAATTGCCTAAATTTGTTGATTTTTACATTAAAGGAAACAACAATTCAGAAAATGGAAAGGATGAAAAAAATGTAAGTAATAGCAACAGGCAACAGAAATTCATTTCTCTATAGGGAATTGTATTGGGTTACAGTCTATATAGAATGTGCATATGTGTTTTAAACCTTAAAGGTCTCTCGATCAGGTGTGGAATTTCCTTCAGGACTCAAGTGGATAATAAATCCACCTACAGTTATGTGTTTGTGAGATGAGTCACTGTTTTGGTTTCCAATAAGTGATGTAAAACATTGTTAATGGTATTAATTGTGGATGAAAGAGTGCAGGGATATTTTTGGTTGATAGTTAATCAAGAGTATTATCTATTTTGATAACTGATTTATCAAAACTTAAATAATATATGTAGATGGATGGTTTGGAGATATTTTAAGCATTGTTAAAGTATTGCTAGTATTTTTCAGAAAGTTATTGGTAGGGTAATACTGCGATACCTTTATTTAAAGAGAAGTTGAAAGGAAATATGAAATTATATTTGTTACTAGCCTACTACTTGAAAAACTATAATATTTATTGAAAGTTGAAAAGTACTGAAATAACTTGTGCTCCAAGAAATAAAACTATTAATTGACTCAAATTGTTATTTCTCCCTACTGGCTATGGTGCACTTAATTTATTAAAAATTACTAAACCTACTACAAATAAGATAAATATTGAAATTTATTTTAGGCTCAGAAGCATAATTTTAGCAACTTAAAACCTACGCCCCATTATGATATTTATTTACTTAATGTATTATTTATTATTATTTTTCAGGTTTGAAGAAACTGCAGAGTTACTGAAAGGTTCAAATCACTAATTATAGAATTTTTCAACATAAACTTTTCCATTTGGCTACTGTACATGTTGTATATTTTAAGAATTCTCTATAAATTTCAATATACTACAATATTTTTATTAAAATCTTAATTCCATTTAGTAAATGAGCTTTTTCATTCAATATTGAATAAACACTTAAATATTTTTGTGCTATAATTATATGGTTTTACTGTTTTACTTTTCCTAGGAAAACTCATGGGCCAGTACATTTCTTTTACGGAGTGAAGTCATTATGGAATGAAGTCATGCTGTATTTTGTGTTGACATTGGTTGGCAGTGTGCTAAGTAATGTGTTTTTTAAAGTACAGTCTTCAGGACCACAGTTGACATCCTGTTGGAAACACTCCAACTGGGACGCATATTGTACCCGGGAGGCTGTCGTACATACCATTTTGCCATCTGTACTGATGACTATGTTGTCATGAAAGGTTAAAAATGCTCATTGAAAATTAAACACAAATACAACAATGTACTGCTTAGTGAAAAGGCAGCAACACATTTCTAGTTAACATTGAGAAAGTAAGGTTATGATTCTCCTTTTGTATTTAGAAGCAGGTCAGAAAGTTCACTGAGGAAAATGTGTCAAGGGTTTTTAGTGCCCCGTTCTGTAACACATTTTCAGACCAGCAGCACAGACACAGATGGTGGCCATCCACGATTATAAAATACACAGTGAGGGTTTTTTTTTTTTTTTTTTAAGTAATGGGAAGTAATATATTTTTATGGAGAGAAAAAGTATCTTAGATAAAGTTAAATCAAGAGAAAAAACGAATTTACTTTAAATTACTAAATATTATTTAACTTTATGAATAAAAATGTAATAATTGTCCTGGGTAATCTTCAAGAAAATTGTTTTCATTATTTGAGAGGAAAGGTGAGAACTCCTTTATTATTTTTTAGTTCCTCTGATTGTATATTATTTATTCATCTGTTGACATTATATATGCATATTTTGAAATTTGTCACATATGAAATATTAACAGTTAAAATTCTAAGTAGAAAAACTTTTAAGAAAGCATTTTTAGTATTCTAATACATGCTCAGTTAAATTAGACTTTAAAATTGTGAACTTTTGAAATTTGCATAAAACCTCACATTTAGTAAGGTTTCAGTGAATATTTCTAAAATAAATCCAATTAGCTTTATATTTTCAATGACAAAAAATATATAAAAATCAAGAACTTGAAAGAAAAACTCTATCAAATTAACTTCTAAAATATTAGTACCAGCATGGTATTATAGCACCACCTTGTGGTTCATATGCCCCCAAAAGGGTTTTATCTTATTTAAAATGTGACTTTTCCATAAAACATAGGACCATATTTTTCCTTTCGGAAATCTCAAAACTCAATTCAATTCCTCTTAAAAAGAAACATTTTAAAAGTTTTATTGTGCAAACACAAAAAAGTCTCTTCCCGTCCTCCTATTTTTCTTTTTTACAAATTTTTTAAAAATTTAAATCATACTTCACACTGTTTTCTTCTTTATATAGAGTACATTTGCACACAATTAGATGACTTGAAACATTTTTAATGTCCCAATTTACGTATTGTTCAAGCTATAAATATCAATTGAAAATATAGTAAAAGATGTCTTATGTTATCAAGTAGAAATTTGGAATCCAAATTTTGTTATGCTGTTGTTATACAACAACTTAAAAACTAATAAAATCACCTCATAGTAACATTTACACTTAGAAAGAATCAATTTCACATATATACTGTTTTGACAGCATAATCTTTGGGGAAAAAGGCAAATTTGACTGAGTTGAAGTTACTGAAAAGATACCCAAGTTATTTATTATTATTCTCTTAAAATTGTAGAAATAATAAGTTTTCTCTCAGGCAATTTGTGAGTAGTTTATAACCATAAATGGTCTCCTTTGGATTAACTTGAAGATCTTAAGAAAGTGAGGGAGGAGAAGCCTCACTAGATTGATCGTTTGGAGCTATATAATTAAATCCTTAGTTAACTAGAATTTTTCACTAACTCCATCCCCTTAATTCACTCATAAGCTTGATGACAAGTATTTATTACATCAACCAGCGAGGCGGCAGCAGCTTATGCTGCCCTATCTGCACTCCACTCAGTGGGTCTGGATGGAGATCATACAGGGACACTAAAGAACGCATAAGGTATGAGTGAGAACAGATTAAAAAGAGAACAGATTAATATCAGCTATGTGAAAATTCTCAGCAAAGCAAGGGACTTTTTTTTGTTTTTTTTTTAATGAGTTTATTTGAGCTAAACTGACGACATGATCAGGGAGCAAGATCTGACATGCTCCCAAGTAAGGACAAGTAGGGGTGGGTGTGTGTGTGTGTGTATGTGTGTGTGTGTGTGTGTTTTGCTTGTTTTATTCTAGTATTCAATGTTTTAACATGTAATATAGTCCCTGAAAAATAAAAATTAAAGACTTTGGAACTGTGTTTTATGCCATTCATTACTCACAACTTTATATAATTGACAAGCACTTGGGGAAACATTAAAAAGTAAAAGAACTTGTCAATTTTACAAACTACAACACTTTTTGAGTTCAAATAACATTATAGATTTCATTTTTACTTTTTAACAATCCCCAGGTTTGTGCTCTTTCTTTCAAATTGAGTGATGAGGTGGAGTTAGTGTGAAACTTTAAAGTTAACCTACAAAATCAAAACTGTAATTGTTGTGTTACTTGAGCCTTAATGCTTCTAGTGAAAATGGCTGGTTTCTTATACAACCCAGGGAGTGAGGAAAGCTGGAGAACCAATACTAATGAGTGGCAGCAACTCTAAGAACATACAACATTTTTTTGGGAGGGGAAATCCATGTTCGTTTTATGATGACTTTTATTTCTATCTAATACTCGTTGGAATGGAGAGACTAAATAATATGTATTATTTTTCTCTCTGAAGTTGACTAAATCATTAGTAGAAAATTTTAATTGTGTTAAAAAATTTTAATGCAAAATTTTCAACTCAGCATTTTAAAATTAAGAACAGAGCCCTGGCTGGTGGCAAAGTGGATAAGGTACCAGCCTGCGAACCCAATCGTTGCTGGTTCAATTCCCCAGCCAGGGCACATACCCAGGTTGCAAGCCAGGTCTCCAGCTAGCTCTGTAGCTGGAGGCAGGTGAAAGGCAACCATACATTGATGTCTCTCTCCCTCTCTGCCTCTCTCCTTTCCCCTCTCTCCAAAAATAATAAATAAAGTATTTTTTAAATAAATAAAAAATAAAATTAAGAACAAAGTACTTATTTAATAAATATCCCAATTGTATAAATTACTTGAATTTTATATTATGATGGATAATAAGAAGAAAAAAGGAGAGAATCACAATATTAACTACCCAGGAAAGTTGAACAGTGGGAATTAAGAATGATGGGAAAGCTGAGTACTTTGCAATGAGCCCTAATTTGTAGATCCAATTCTTCAGTTCATTTAAGTTGATATGTTCTTGGAGTACAGTCAAATTATTAAGTCATTGGGTGTAGCTCTTTAATTTGACTGGTGTTGAAATCCTGAAAGACATTGAGGATACCTACTAGAATCATTCTATACCTGTTTCTTAAATGCCTTTTGGTTATTTCTGTGAATCAGACCATAAGTTCCCTGACCTAATCCCTCCACTTACTTTTCACTTTTGTCACTTACCAGTAAACCTACCTGAGTAAATTCTTTTTCTTTCTGGGTCCTCAGTAGACAATGTTTCTACTTCTTTTATTATTTTGCATTCACTGAAACTTCTGAGATTATCTAAGAATGTATCTCTGTTAGAATGTTTATTTAAAAATGTTTTAAGGTACACAATGGACCAGTTATTGGTAATTATAAATGTAAAAATTTTCAAATTAGAATGGGGCCAGGAGTGATCATTTTAGACTTATTACTGGCTCCCCATTTTTCCTATTCCCCACTTTGATAATGAAACATTGTTTTTTATAAGTTGTAATTTAGGTGGTTTGTTTTTTGTTTTAGTGACCTGTACTATCAAGAATCTCACTCAACCAGAGAAAATAACTGCTTCTCATATACTTCCCCCCCAACCCAGTCTTATTCTCGACACTATTTTATTTCATCCATTTACCTCCTTTCCCAGGGCACTTGTATTCCCTCTTCTCAGTCTTGGCTTGTGCTATTCACTCATCTCCCTACTTGTCTCACGATGTTACTGTGATTATGCCTTTCTGCTGCTTACAGGACATCTTTGGTGTTCTGTCTATGAGCAAAGCCCAAACTCCTTATCCTGGACAACAGGCCCTTTTCTCTCAAGTCTCATCGACCTTCCTAGCATCAGCTTCTACAATTCTATAACTCCTCATACATGCTTTTGCTCACTGTACCTTTTGCTGAAAATGACTTTCCCTTCCATTCTGCAAATTTTTACTTATCCTGTAAGACCCTAGCTTCTTCAGAAAGGCTTTTCTCAACCATCGAAGCCATCTTTACTTCTGTAGTGCCTTATTTATACTTTTGATTTTTATGCTGATTTCATGGCTATTATTTGTTTATATGGAGACTTTCATCTCCAATATTCTGCCTTTCAGTCTTAAATTATTCCTCCAATGTTTACTAGTGCCTAGCACTTGTTTATTTTTTTATTCATTCATTACAGACTAACTGGTACTTAATTACTTGTTGACTGAATGAGCATCAAATTATAATTAAGTTACAAGTTATATCAAGTTTCCAGATAGGTAAGATATACCAAGTTGAAAGCTGCAGTCTGGCCAGTCATGCTATATGCTTTTTAGGGAAAGAATGTACTGACAAAAGAAAGATATAATCAGCACGTGTTCTAGAAAAGAGGCATCATATCATATGCTATTAGATGAATTTAGATTGAAAGTGGATTAAAGTATCTCCTAGGTGCCAGTCACTGTGTCAGGCACTGGTTATAAGCAAAGAACAAGATAAACATGGTTCCTATTCTCACAGAGCCAACAGATGAGGAGGAAAGGCAGTTAAAGAAGTAACTATGTCTAGTAAGTACTAAAAGGGGAATATGGCACATCTGACTAATCTGGGATGGAGTTTCTAAGGGGAAGTAATGTAAATCTAAATCCTAAAGGATGAATAGTAATACTCAGGCAAGAAGGTTTAAGCAAAAGGACCAGCACCAATAAAGGCTTGAGAAGGTTATTTGAAAGCAACTCAGGCCTAGCTACTGAGTGTGTGCGGGTATAGGAGGAGGTCACAGAGGCTGGCCAGTTTACAGAGGCCCCAGGGACTAAAATTGTAAGCAGTTGAATCTCATAGTTTTTGAAGGATTTATTTTAGTGCTTAAGTATGGAGGTTAAATAAGAGGTGGCAAGGCTAGAGGCAGAGAAACCACACAGGAAGCTATTACAACAACCTAAGCAAGAAAGAATAGTAAGGGCGACTCAGATTAAGATGATGATAGTGGAGATGGAGGGAAATGGAATTTGAAAGAATGTATTTCTTCTCATTTAAGACTCTCTTCTTAAGAACCTTGAGTTAAGGATCATCTTTGATTTAGTATCTGCATTGAATTGGGGAAGATATTACACTTATCTTTAATCTCATACCTTGCCTAATTGGCTCTAGCGTGGAATCTTAAAGAGAAGTACAAAACCTTGAACCCCTTTCCTGACCTTGCCGTTCAGATTCTGCATTGCACCAAGAACTCAAAGTAATTTGTAGCTACCTTAAATTTAAGAAGCACTTGCTTTATTATCAAAATCAACATGAGTCTAAGCCTTTGAATTCACAATTTTTAACTGCTTTCATCTAAGTACAACTTTTTAGAATCCATGTTGAGTATCTTGGACTCTTTTCCCCTTTAAATAGATAGCTTTAGGGTTTTGGACATATTTAGTAGAGTGATTTTTTTTTTTAACTCAGTTGAATTATAAGCATTAACATGTTCTTTTCCCAAAATTAGGTAGAAATTTTGTACAAATTCATGTTTGGTGCCTCATCTGTAATGATCCCTCACTAAGCATCTATAGGCTATACTAATACCTTCTGTCTTTGAAATACCTATGTGTATGCTGAGGAATTTCTTAGTTGTTTTTTCCTTTTTCTACTTTAATTATGCTGCCTAAAGTGTAAAGACCAAATATGAACTTTTCAATATTATGTCAGAGTCACCTTTTTGAATATATGGAAAGTGATTTTTTTTAAATTTTATTTATTATTTCCAGAGAGAGGGGTAAAGAGAAGGAGAGAGACATCAATGTGTGGTTGCGTTTCACCTGCCTCCAGCTACAGACCTGGCTGGAGACCTGGCTTGCAACCTGGTCATGTGCCCTGGCTGGGGAATCGAACCAGCAATGTTTGGGTTCGCAGGCAGGCACTTTATCCACTGTGCCACCAGCCAGGGCTGGAAAGTGATTATTAAGAAAATATTTTACATTTAGATTCAAATTGAGTGATATACGATCTTTCATTAAAATTTGTTAAGTACAGCCCGGTTCGAGAAGTGTAAAACTGTGGGAGAAAAATGCATTTTAAGCTTTGAATATATGAGGTCTGTCCCCAAAGTATCAAGCCAGTGTCAATATAATTAGAACAGTTTGTATGGGGTATACTTTGGGGACAGACCTCATATTTAGGATGCATTCTTGGTAGATGGATAGGGTCTGAGGAGCATGAAAGAGAGAGGCATACCTCAACCCTAGCTTCTGTTTAAGCCTGAATGTATCCGTCTAGAATCTGTTTTATTTTCAAATTCTGATCATTGTTAGTCTGTTGAATATATTTAAATGGGATATAATATGTTGCATTAATTTCCACGTTGGCAACATGAAAAGCTCTCCATACTATAAGCATTAATATTTTTGAGCCTTAATACAATGAGTTTCTCCCAATGAAAAGATGAGGAAATTTTATGAACTACCGTGTATTCAAAAGTTTACACAAAAAGGTATCGAGGTCTCATTGGAAGCCCTAAAAGCCAGTAAAGTTTTGGAGGAAAAAGATTTTAGCTAATAGCAATGTGGCAAACAAGAGATTTTAAAAAAATTCCAGCCCTGGCTGGTGGCTCAGTGGATAAGGCGCCGGCCTGCAAACCCAAAGGTCGCTGGTTTGATTCCCAGCCAGGGCACATAACCAGGTTGCAAGCCAGGTCTCCAGTTAGGTCTGTGGCTGGAGGCAGGTGAAACGCAACGATACATTGCCGTCTCTCATCCTCTCTGCCTCTCTCCCTTCCCCTCTTCCTAAAAATAATGAAATAAAATCTTTAAAAAGAAAAAAAAAATTCCTGTAACAAATCAAACATTTTAGAGAAAACACAGTATTTGTCACAAGAAATTAAAAGAAATTTCTGCGGGACAGAAGAGGAAGTAGAATTTCAGAGTAGTAAGCTTGCTTCCAACAGCAGCTTCCCTGAAATCATTTGCTGATAGTAAGAATCTAAGGCCTTATGTTTTTTTTCCTCCTCATTTTTCATCAGCCTTATTATGGAATAATTCACATACAGTTTCACCAACTTAAATCATAATTCAATGAGTGTAGCAGTTTCTCATAAAGTTAAACATAACTTTGTCATGTGACCCAGACATCCGACTCCTAGGTTTACCCAAGAGAAGTGAAAATGTGTGTTCAAAAAAAGATGTACACTCTAATAATGTTCATAGGAGCAATGAGAAGGGCTATGCAGAACAACCAAAATAAACTACAAATATTTAGAATTGTGTGGATTTGGGGATATTACATCAATATATAAAAATCAACTATTCCTATAAAGGAGCCATGAGTTTAAGTTTACTTTTAAAACAGATATTAAATGGTACAGGACCAAATGTAATGAAAGTTGTATGTGTTGTATGCGCCCCTGGCTGGGTAGCTCAGTTGGGTAGAGCATTGTCCTGATACAGCAAGGTGGGGAGTTTGATCCCTGGTCAGGGCAAATACAAAAAATCACCAATGAGCAATGAATCTGTTTTCCCCCAACCTTTTCCTCTCTAAAATCAATCAATAAAATTTTTAAAACTTTTAAGTTGTATGTGAACCTCATGTATAAAAGTATAAAATGTATACAAAGAAGAAAAGAAAACAAATTAATGGAAAGATATATCATCTTCATGTTAGAAAGACTGAATAAAGTTTGTTTCATTCTCACCCAGTTTATAATTTCATTACAATTAATTCCAATTTAATATTATAAAGATTTTAAAAGGGGCCCAAAATAATTAAGACAATTTTGAGGAAGAGAAACAAGGTGGGAATTGACCCTATAAGAAATGTACAATTATTATAAAACTGTAGTAATTGTAAGAGTAATTACAATTATCAAACAGTTGTAGTTGTAAGGCAGACAAATCATCTATTTAAGCAGGGAGCTCCCAAACAGACTCTGTATAATAAGATAGATGATAAATACTGCATTACTGATTAGAGGGGAAATAATGGATTATTCAATAACTAGTTTTAGAATACCTGGCTATCAATTTTTAGATAATTCTCAAAACACAAAATGCTCAAACCATAAGAGAAAAAAAAATACACCTGAAACTAAAATTAATATTGGATGTTGATTGTAATTGACAACTTTTTAAATAGATATACTTCTGGCAAGAGTGCAGTCAATACAACCACTTTGCATGTCATTTGGAAGAATCTTATAAAGGTAAAGATGTACATATCCTAAGAACTAGCAATACACACTATGGACATACCTTAGATAATTTTTTTCACAATTACTTAATATATAAGAATATAGCATGCATACTAGCATTGCATGAAATTGAAAAAAAAAAAAAAAATGGCAGTGACTATTGTTGGTGAGAAATTAGCCTGGAAAGTAGAATCTTATATGTCATCCTAAAGAGCTTTACCTTGCAAAACAATGGAAAACCATGAGAACAAGAATTTCATTTTATAAAGATGACCCTGGTGGTGGTTTAGAAGGGGAATTAGAAGAGGGCAAAGCTAGAGGCAAGAGGACTGATTAGGGAACCATTAGTGTCCAGAAGAGAAATGGGGCTCAAGGTAAAGAAATAGTATTAGAGATAAAGGGAAGGCAGAAACGAGAAATACTACAGATGCCAAGTCAATTGTTGACTAACTAGATGAGGAAAGGAAAAGAAATGATGTTTCCTGTTTTGAATGATTTATAGTCACCAAAGAATATTGACAGTATTTCTATGGAAAGTCAGTGGGTCCAATAGGATAAATAACCTCCAACCTAGAATTCCAAATAATTAAATAAATACATTGATTTGTTGGATTTATATGACTTAAGTACAATTTCAACCACAAACAACAATTTAGTTTCTGTGTAGTTTAAATGATAGTTTTCTAGCAGAATTTTCTTTATTTCCTCCCCCCCTTTTTTTTTTGTTTGTTTTAAGATTTTATTCATTATCTTTAGAGAGAGAAGGGCAAAGAGGGAGGAAGAAAGGGAGAGAAACATCAATGCATGGTTGCCTTTCATCTGCTCCAGCTATGAACCGGACTGGAGACCTGGTTTGCAACCTGGTTATGTGCCCTGACTGGGAATTGAACCAGTGACCTTTGGGTTCCCAGGCCAACACCAATCCACTGAGCTACCATCCAAGGCTCTAGTAGTGTTTTCACAAAGTTCTTTTAAGGGGCTCAAATACAACCTTCATTCTTAATGCTACTTGAGATCTCATTAATATGGCATGGGACCATCCCTGCCTTCTTTGGTCTTCCAGTAATATTAAAAGGCAGGGTGTGTGGATTCATCAACCTGGGACCTGGGATCTATGTATATTTAATTCAAAAGCATGTTATGTTGTTCATTATACTCATAGAATTAAAGACTACAGAATTGCTTTTTGTTTTGGTTGTTTGCTCTGAAAAGTGAGGAAGCATAACAATTATTACTATGAAATAGCCTGTAGAATTGTGATTGACTTTGTAGACACTTATTTGCTGTCTGCCCTTGCACTTCATTTCATTTATGGAATTTACCCAAGTTTCCCAATAAGCAACAGCACCTTCCCATTCTGAGCTACGGAGTTTCAAATGGAAGTGAATTCAGGTATGGACTCATTCATTCTTCTTATTCCCAGACACTGATTGAGATATGAGTCAACTATAGTCTAGGAGCTTGGTCTCCTAGGAAAAAGAAACTTCTTTCTTTTTCCACAGTAGTGTACATGAAGAGGCTCTCTCTTACTCAGTACAGTGTAGTACAAGGATAAGGATATGAACTGGAGCTGATAAATTATTTGTGCCTGAGTGAAAATCTGCCACATGGAACCCCAGAGAAGAAGGCAGTATCTCAAAAGGCAAGACAGTGAAAATGCCAGTGGAAGCTTCTTTCAAAGTCAGGATTACCTCTGGACTTTTCATTTGTGTGGCTCAATGTACTGCTGTTATTATTAGAGGCCTTACCAATATAATGATGTATCTAGGAAATTGTACTTTATAGAAAAAAAAATTTTTTAATTCTTTTATCATGGCGAATACTTATTTACCATTTTTTTTTTTTAATTTTATTGTTGTTGTATTACATCCATCCCCTTTTTTCTCCCCTCTGTCCCCCCACCCACCCACCCATTCCGAATACTTATTTAATATGATCTTTAACCCTAATACTTTGATACGGGCAAAAGGTATTACTATACAACTCAAACTAATTAAATTTTATATAGAAGGTATCGATAGCTCTTAACCTTCTAGGCCCAAACTATCATTTAACAATATTAATTAAAAAGACTTATAAAAGTCTGTTACATAATATTACATGGGAAGATTTACTACAAACAGTTAACATTTAAGGTTAGGATACAAAAAAGTAATGGCAATATGCTTTCCTATTTTATTAAGAAGGTGAACCCAGATGAGTAGGAATGTACATAGAGAACACTTTGGTCAAACACAAAAAAATACACGTTTTTCACAGGAGTTAGTCATAAGAATTTCTGAAAAGTTATTAGCTTTCCCACTTTAGTGTAGTTTTAGTTGATTTTAAGTTGTAAAAGTTAAAGGAGACGTGCTTTTAAATTGTTTTGATATACCTTCAAAGTTATAAAGTAGTCCATGTTAAAATATATTTGATAGTTTAACAATAACATTTTGCTTCCATGATCATGTTCTCACACTTTATAGCTTTAAGAATGTACTTTACTCATGGGAACTAAAAACTTTATGCTATGAGAAACTGAAGGGAAAAAGTTCAAAAGGTAGTCCATGACTTTTGAGCAAGGGAAATAGGGCATGGGGTTTGGAAAACAGATAAGACTGTTTGGATTATGTTGTTCTCTGATTTAGTAAAGAAAAATGCTAATGAATATAAGTTAACCTCAGGTTATCAACATTCTTGCTCAAGATAGATTTATGGTAAAAATAGACTACTGAACTATCTTGTTAAATTTTTAAACATGAGTTTAGATGAGTTACAAATAACATCCTCTACCCTGAGGTCAAAAGGAATATGTAAACCCAAATTTTTTAGATAAGAAAACTTACTATAGTTTCAGCTTTTATACTCCCTGTTAAAATAAATATATACAATCTTGTTTTTATTCTGAATATATAACATTCATTTTTAAAAACATATGTAAAGTAACACATGTTAATTTTATTTTCATTTGGGGACATTTTAGAGTACAAAGAGCAAATTGCACCCAGAAATAACTTTTGTTAATATTTTGATGTATATAATTTTTTTCTTTTTTCTATGTGCATATTTATATGGATTGTGTGGGTTATTTAAAAGTGGAGATTCTATTTTAGCTATAAATTTTATTTTTTATGGAACTCATGAGCATTTTTCATGTCATTAAATATGTTTTTAAATACAAAATCTGGATTTCAATAGCTACAAATATCCTCTTTTAGAAGTTTAACAAACTTTGACCTTCTTCAGTGTGCCAGGAATTAACACCATAATCTTAAAAACAATTTTGCTGTTGCGTATTTTTGTTAGTTCATAAAGTTCCTAAATATAAAAAGTGTCATGATAAATGTTTCTACATGTAAATCTTTGATAATTTTATTATTTCCTTAGGTATGCAGTGATTAAGGTAATTAATATCTATTTGTGACTTTATGTCCATGAAAGTTATACTCTTC
Organism: Noctilio leporinus; assembly: GCA_004026585.1. Classification (NCBI taxonomy): domain Eukaryota; kingdom Metazoa; phylum Chordata; class Mammalia; order Chiroptera; family Noctilionidae; genus Noctilio; species Noctilio leporinus. Next base: position 34,812 of record PVIW01002376.1, read on the forward strand.
TATAAGTTTTTGCTTAAGTATGCATTCACCACAACTGAACATATTTATTTTTATATATATCCTAATTAGTACTTAAATTATATTATTTCATCATTATGTTTACTCTTAATTTTTTATTAAAGTAAGACAATTATGTCCGTCAGTAGATGAGTGGATAAAACAACTATGAGACATTTACATAATGGAATATTACTTAGCCATTAAAAAGGAAGAAAAATTTACCCTTTGTAACAGTATGGATGAACCTGGAGAACATGATGCTAAGTAAACTAAGCCAGTCAGAGAAGGACAAATGCCATATGATTTCACTTATATATGGAATCTGATGAAAAAACTGAGCTAATGAGGAAAACAGAGATAGGCTCAGATGGACAGCAGATGACAGTTCAGATAGAGAGTAGATAACAGTTCAGCAGTGCGGGGAGGTGAGAGGGTGGAGGGATTGAGCAAATAGGAAAAAGGGCATGGACAGCAGTGTGGTGATTACAGGGAGGAGAAGGGTCTAAGGGGACTAAATGGTAATTGAAAAAAAAAACAAAAAATGTTTTTAAAAATGTAAGACAATTACAGAGGTTTCTTTTTTAATTTAATTTTATTGTCGTATTACATTACAGAGATTTCTGATCTCCATGCTCTTTACCTGAGCCTCACCCCAATTAAAAAAACAAAACAAAACACTATTTTAGCTGTTTCTTCTGGTGTCTATTTCTAAATGACATGTGGTTATAGATTTTGTCTCCTTGAGGCATTATCTTTGGACCACCTATTCAGGAAGAAGAAGAAATCAGATGCGCATTCCTATCTACCCATCCTACCAATATGTTTATACAATATTTGAGTCTACCATTTTGTGGGGTTTTCCCTAGAATCTCCCCACATGGAGGATTCCATCTTGTTCCAGCCTGGGCTGGCTGCCCTCTAGGCCTACTCCATGCCATTCATCATGGACTTTCCCTTGGCCTCTCTCCCATGTTTAATCTCTACTTCTTGGATCACATGTCTTCCTTTTCTTGCTCTGCTGATGCTTTAGTGGCACTTACTCACTTAGCCCAGAGACTCTCCAGCATTCTGCCTGGAGAGCTGCTCCTTCCTCAGCTCCAGCATTTCTAATAGCTAGATCCCAACCTTTGGTTTTCCCTTCCTGCTGCATAGGCAGCCCTTGCCCATCTGATTTCCATATTGGAGAAATTTGTCAAAAACCTCTGCTGAGAGCCCCTGGCCTGTACGCTTCACGTAGGTTTATAGCTTTCATGTTCCTTTATTGTCATGATAAATGAGCTATGGAGGTGAGAAAATACATGTTTTCTTGAAATAGAAAGCCCACTTCATTAACTTAATATTTTATTGAAATTTTTTCCCCAACTGCGTTAGTGTCTTTTTATTCTTTTGGTAATCTCTTCCCATTAACTACTTCCGTTTGGAGGTGATGAAATGTCTAAGGAATTCTCTTCACTTGTTGGTTCTGCTGTGAGCATGGTCTTTCCCTTTACTTCAACTTAGAATTAAGACTTTTGATCCTTGCTTTTTTATATTCCAGCCCAGAAGTAGTTTTCACTATAGAAGTTATCTGAAGACAGTCTGATACTTGATCATACTGGCCTACAACCAGGCTCTAGCTTTCTCCAGGGTGAACTTCAATACATATTAAACTAAGAAACACTCTCTCAAATGAATTTAAATGCATGTTATTTTTAGACAACTGCATAATGTACTTTTCTTAAGAACAATGCCAAAATAAATGAAGGGTTCAAGCCCTGGCTGGTACAGCTCAGTGGACTGAGTGCTGGCCTGTGAACCAAAAGGTTGCTGGTTCGATTCCCAGTCACATGCCTGGGTTGCAGGCCAGTCCATTTCTCTTCCTCTCTTCCTCCCTCCCTCCCCCTCTCTCTAAAAATAAGTAAATCAAATATTCTTTAAAAATAAAGGGTTCAAAATAACATCAACCCCATTTGTCCTAGTCCTGGTATGTGGCGGAAAAGCAGCAGCCAGTTGTGAGATTTGTCAGCACTTTCACATTTCTAAGCCATCCATGATGAGAATCATATATGGATGGGGTTGCACCATCCTCAGGACTGCCCAGTAGGGCAGTCATGCCATCTGGATGCATGTTCTCACCCATCAAGAATTGGTCATTTTGAACTTAGCAGGAATGTGTGGGATTTGTTCTGCAGCTGCAGTCATAAAAGGTATTATTCTTTCTGGTCTGGGTTCTTCAAGTTTCTCTTTGGTTGATTTCCTGTCATCTTTGATGTACTTCCCCTAGGCTTCTTTTGTGAAGCTGGTTTCCTGCAAATAATAGTTCCTGACAATACCAACAGCTATGATCACTGAGCTTTTGGCTCCTTCACCCTCCCGGCCTTCAGCAGAGGCATTTTTGCCAGTACTCGAGTCATCTGTGGTACCTCTGTCCTACTGATCATCCTTCCCTCTACCTCCACAGCCTGTCTGTAGCTCCCAAATCTTGTAGATCTCAGAGAAGGTCTCATCATGATTGATGAAGTCCTGGTAAATGATCAAGAAGCTGGCTGGAAAGAGAGCCACCCCCAACCCTCACCCCACTGAGGGGGCTTAGCTGAAGCTCGGAGCTCGGAGCCAGCGCTTGGCCCAGCCAGAGCGGTGATGGGGGACTGGGTCGGGGGACCAAGGGGAAGTAAGAGGAAAAGCTACTTATTGACTTAAAAAAAAAAAAGAATACAGAGGAAAAGTCCAAATGTTACAGAAATACCAAAGTCGCACATCTTTGCTTCACCATCACCCCACCTGGGGAAAGCGCTGCATATCCAGCTTAGTAAAGTGTCAAACATTGGCAGAGAAAGGTAGGAACTAAGACATTGCTCAACAGTGAACGCATCAGGGAAAGACATGGGCGGGGCAAAGGTAGATTTTTATAGGGTTGGTAGGCTAAAGGCTCAGTGTTCCTTTTAAACTAGGTAAATAAGGAGCCAATAAAGTCCTTTGACTCTAACAGATTCTATTTCCTTCTACCTATCCCAACTCCTGTGTTGATTATACATTCTCAGCAGGACCCTGTCATTCGTTTCAGCGGAGTTGGAGAAAGCAATGGCAGTGGAAGAAAGGAAAATAATGAGATAGTGTTTTCTTAGTCTTGGAACATGCGACATTGGCAACACATTAGATTCGTTCTATTAATTGCATCAGCCACATCTTACAAACACATTTCCACGGGCCGTACATAATAAGCCTTGGCTCCAATCACTACATTGATTGACTCCTCAAATTGCTACCATATAATTTTTTCACATTTTCATCAAATAAACTTCACTTTAATTTTTATAAGCATATTTAAGATGGAAAATATCTTCCCAAATGGTCTGGGTCTCCAAAGTGGCAGAAAGTTTATGCGCTTCATATGTGAACTGCCGAAGATCACAGGCAACGTATGCAGTAATCATGACCACTTACTGTTCTGGTTCAGATGTTTTCTCATATACTGAGCAGCATTTCTCAGTACATGGAGCTTTAGAAATTATTCTAAATTTAGAAAATTATTTGAGTTGGGCATATCCATACATTGTCTTTCAAGCAATGTATTTTCGGAGTAATAAATACAATTTTGGTCCTAATTGGAGGGAAATGATGCTTCGAATTGAACCTGTTGCCTTCCTGAATTAAAGTCTAGAACACATGGAGACATTCTTCTCTACCAAATGCATTTGCTAACAGAAACAGTCCACAGTGAGTGAGTCCCTCTTGTGGAAGGCAGAGTTCTTTGGAATTTACTGAAAATGGGAAATTGATTACATTGGGCACAAAGGACATTTATATTTATAGAAACACTTCAGATAAGACCAGGCTTTTAAAAGCTAGAAAAGAACTCGCTTTTAGGGGGATTTCAGGAAACTTTTGTAATCTTTTTTATTTTTAATAGGTATAAAAAGGATTGTTATATTGATATTGACAGAAACTAGGTGCTTAATTGATTATTTTAAGTTAAAAGGATGAATTGCTTTAACATTGGTTTAGAATTTTTCTTTACTATATACAATTCAATTTTGTGGTCTGGCAAATGACCAATAGTCATTTATCTAGTATGCATACCTTTCCACAGCTGGATTTTCAAATATGATTATAAAGTGCACGTGATAGAACTATCCTGAAAATAAATATGTCAGCAGGCTTTGCTTTATTTTATGCATTTATTCTGGATGTAACATAACTCGATGCAAACACAGACGAACACTCTAAGACATTTTGCCAGAGCTATTCAAGTGTAGCATCGTTTGAGATTGCGGAAGGTGATTTAGAAACACCTGGGTTGAATATTTATATCCATGCTTTAAATCCTAAAAGCCTTGCAGTTTTATAGGCCTTTTGGGGAAAGACGGGAACTGCATTAACACTTGTTAGTGTAACAGTTACTATACTGCTGAGACAGCCTTTTATAAAACTTTGAAAATTATTCAAAAAATATTAAGGAAAGAGTGAAAAGAACTAATCTTTTTATCAGCCTCTATAGGTTTAGGAGTATGCAACATCTGTCCCAAAAGTATCGAGCCAATGTTAATATAATTAAAACAGTTTGTGCAGCTAATGCTTTTGGGCCAGACCTCATATTTTTTTAGAATACTTTTTAGGAATGTATCTTTTATATTTTAGGTCTTGGAAGCATGAAGAGAAGCTGCATCGGAACAAAATTCTAAATATCATATTCAGATTAGCATCACCACCTGTAGTAGCATTTAACAAGATATACAGTTAAGAGACCCAGCTAATGTCATAACAGTAATCAACAAGGTATTCTGCCCAAATTTGTTCTATGTGGTCCTCTGGGAACCTCTGTCTCCTGAATATTATTTCTACACTTTTTTCCCTCCCTCCCTCCTTCCTTCCACCTATTTGGTTCAACTTGAAATCACACAAGACGAAAAGCTTACTTCATTTGATAGAATATGAGCTGAGAGATGGCTACAGAAAAGAACAATCAAGTTTCTTCCTCTCTGTATCAGCAACACATTAACATTTAACACCCAGCATCTGAAGATGCTCCTTCACCTTTCTCATCAGGAGCAGTAATTTTTGGCCATGCAGTAGGAGTGCAGCACTGGGGCTGCTGATGTTAGAATTTTTCAACGTGGGAAGTTTTACAGGCTATGAGATAATAGATTAGTCATAGGAAGTACCATACTTTTGAGAAAGTCTCTCCCCTACAAGGTAATCTATAATAATAACAATAACAGCCCTGGCTGGTGTGGCTCAGTAGACTGCGGGCCAGCCTGCAGACCAAAGGTTGGCCAGTTCAATTCCCAGTCAGGGCACATGCCTGGGTTGTGGGCTAGGTTCACAGTTGGTAGCATGCAAGAGGCAACCGTCATTGAGGTCTCTTTCCCTCTATTTCTCCCTCCCTTCCCCTCTCTCTAAAAATAAATAAAATATTTGATAATAATAATAACAATAATCACTGCTACCATATTTGAGTACTTACTCTAACTGGGCCCAGAGTGGATTACACATATTTCCACATTTAAAACTCATAAAAATCCCATTAGGTAGATAGCTGTGTTATCCCACGTTATAAATGAGGTCTCTATATCAATGATCTGTTGTGATTAACTACCACCAGAATTAGTGGCTTAAAATATCAACCCTGAATGGAACTCATGATTCTGTGGGTAGTGATTTGGGGGAGGGGCTGCATTGGCAGGTTGTTAGTCTTGATCCAGTTTAGGTGATTTGGTGGGAGTTCTATGAACTTGTGATGAGCTGGTGAGTCAGTTGGAGCCTTACAGATCTAAAAAGGACTTAGCTGTGACAACAGGGCCTCTCTACGAAGTTTCCCATTCTCCAGCCTGCTGGAGACATGGACAGGCTTGTCCATGTGGTCATCTCAAGTTCCAAAAGCTCCAGAATGGAATCTACAAGACCTCATGGGGCCCAGGTTTGGAACAAGCCCAACCATCCCATTTCTAGTGCATTCTGTTGATCAAGAAAGTCACAAGGTTTCCCAGGTGTCAAAGGGTGGGGAAATTGCTTCTCAGGACTTTCATTATGACTATTTTTACATTCGACTATTGTTTATGAGTTGGAGAGAGAAGTTCTGACTTGCCAAATGCCACACAGCCCTTGCTGGTGTGGCTCAGTGAACTGAGTGCTGGCCTGAGAACCGAAAGGTTGCTGGTTTAATTCTCAGTCAGGGCACATGCCTGTGTTGGGGGTGTGCAAGAGTCAACCACACATTGATGTTTCTCCCCCTCTCTTTCTCCCTCCTTTCCCCTCCATCTAAACATAAATATTTACAATATTTTAAAATCTTTATAAAAAAAAAAACAAATATCATAGGTACTAAGTAACTAAACTCTCACAAACCACTGGTAGGAATTGTACAGCCACCTGGGGAAACAGTTTGGCATTTTTTGAGTTGCTTGTCCCCTTACTATTAAATTTTAAGAGTTCTTTATATATTCTAGATACAGGTTTTTCATTTGACGTATGTGTTGTGCAGATTTTCCCCCAGTTCTTGGTTTGCGTTTTCATTTTCTTGGTAGTGTTTTGTCTTAAAGAACAAACATTTTCATTTTGATGAAGTCCAATTGATCAATTCTTTTCCTTCATGTCTTATGCCTTTGGTGTTCTGTTTAAGAATGAGCAAATGAGAAGTGGTTGAGAAGAGCCAAAGGGTAGCTCTAGCAGTCTAAGGGTGAAGTGGGGCCTGAAGTGGGGCAAGTGTTTTTTTAAAAAACAAATTTTGCTGCCCTGGCTGGTGGCACAGTGGATAAGGCACTGGCTTGTGAACCCAAAGGTCGCTGGTTCGATTCCCCAGCCAAGTCTCTAGCCAGGTTAGCTGATGAAGGCAGGTGAAAGGCAACCACACATTGCTGTCTCTCTCCCTCTCTGCCTCTCTCCCTTCCCCTCTCTCTAAAAAATAACAAAATAAATTCTTAAAAAAACAAAACAAAATGAATTTTGCATTCTATTTAATAGGCTTACTTGCCTTAACAGAAAGTCTAACTTTTTTACATATGAGCAAGTTTATCTGATGCTCCAAGGTTAAAGTCCACAGTTAGTCCATGGCACAGGACTGTCTACCTTCAGAACATAAGAACTCTAAGTTGAAAATCATGGAACTGAATAGCCACTTGCCTCAGAAACTATCACTGTTATCCATAATGAGTTTCGCTAAAAATAAAATAAGGGGGCATTGCTGTTGCAGTGTATATACATATAATGAAGTTTGTCTTAATCCTTTCTGACCATCAGCTATATTAACATTCTATGTAGGTTCAACTATTCAACTGCTTAAATATGTCTAAGCTACTAATAAACCTTGCAGAATGAATAGCAGATGAACAACTGAATATAAATGAAACCAGCTGCCTCAGAGAAGAGGATCCAGAATTGTCATCAACTCTTCACGATCACTACATGTTTTCTCTAACAAGCTCATATGCCCACAGCACATTGCCAAAGTTTATTGACTTCTTCCAAAATTTCTGTATGAAATTATGATTATGACCTCATATAGTTCAGGATTACTGACTAAAAGAGCACGCCTTCCTGGGATGTTTTTTTCGGAGGAGCGGGTACCCCCAGGAGTGCTGGGGGAGGGAGACACACATGCATTTGAGGACATTACTAGCGTAACCCTGCTGTGTGATCTCAGAATCTTCCAAAGTTTGACTCTTCAAGTCTGAGAATCTGGAGTCTTGCCATGATCCAAAAACACAAGGCAAGCAGAAAAGGATACCCACTGACCCTGTATTTGGCATCCACATTCTTGTGCCTTTAAGATATATACTTTTAATTGACCTATTGGAATATCAATATTCCTATGAAGACATGCACATACTTTCACAATAAAGGTATTTGTGATATATGAGGAAAGATGGGTTATTGTACAATATAAAATAACAGAGCAATACTTTCTGCTCTAGAGATATTTGCTTTCAATTTAATGTCTGTTTAAATGCATGTATAAAATATATTTAAGAAGTGATAATATGGTGATGGTAGCACAACAATGTGAATGAACTTAATGTACTTGAACTGTATTAAACTGATTATAACGGAGTTCATTTTTTTTTTTTTTTGCATTATTTGTATGTTACCACAATTACATTTTTTTAATTAAAAAGAAAAAGAAATGATAGTAGGTTAGAAATGATAGTTGGCAACTAACTGAATGTGGCAGCTAGGACTAAGTTTTTATCCTGATTAGACAAACCCTAGAAGACAAAATTGATTCATACCTTTTTTCTGCACATACATCAGAGTAATTTACTTAAATCATCTCATGGGTCTATAGCCTTGATTCTATCTACCTCTTTTCTTCTGACTCCTTTTCTGACAAAAACTGCTGATTCTCCAAAACAGCTAAGAGCAGGAAGATTTGCTGAGATACACATGCACAGAGCTGCCAGGACACTCACAGATGGCAGGGTGTGAGGGGAATGGTGATGGTGAAAAAGGGAGGAGTTGTGTGGACCATCAATTAATTAGTATTATTATTATTTGCATAGAAGCAGGTCTGTGTTAAAATATATGCTTATTACAACTGCTAAAGTGATGGTTCAAGGCCCTGGCACAGTGGATAAGGCGCCGGCCTGCGAACCCAAAGGTCGCAGGTTCGATTCCCCAGCCAGGGCACATAACCAGGTTGCAAACCAGGTCTCCAGCCAGGTCTGTGGCTGGAGTCAGGTGAAAGGCAACCATACACTGATGTCTCTCTCCTTCTCTGCCTCTCTCTCTTCCCTTCTTTCTAGAAATAATGAAATAAAATCTTTTAAAAATTAAATTAAAAAAAATAAAGTGGTGGTTCATTTTGATAGGAAAATATCAATCTCAGAATCTAATTTCAGACAACAGTTCACCAAGCAGCAGCATCACAATTACCTGTGTTTTTTTTATTGTACTAATTTTTCTGAGTGATTGCGTTAGTTACATTAAACATTTGCCAGCACTCGGTGTTACATATCCCAATATGGGACTGGAATAAAGGCAACTTGTTAGAGTTTAGTACCAGAAGTACTTGGAAATGCTTAGTGGCTTCATGGCATATATGCCATTTGCCTCAGATCAAATAGTTCACTAGGTTTGCACAGTTATTCTAGTGTATGTATTACATAGGAGTATATTAGCCCTGTATAATACCTTGAAGCACAGGTTTCTTTGAAAACTCACCAATAAACATAAAAGCAGTTCTTGAATGACTTATATTTGGAAATGTTCTTAACTCTGAAGGAATGTGCAGCATTAACATAAATAGCTAGATTTTTTTTAAAGATTAAAATTTATCTTTTCTCAGTTTAAAATATGATAAATAATTTCTGCTTCCCAAAGACAAGCTCCTCTAATACAAGATCTCTTCTGTGCCTTTTAATTCACTTTGACATATCTGTGACCACACTCTATATAGTTTATATCCTGCATTTTAAACTTAAACTCAAACATAAGTTTACCAAAATTTTATGCATGTAATTTAGAAATCCACGTGACTATGCCATTATTACTTTAGTCAATGCCATATTACACATTTAATTTTGCGATGATAAACATGTTCTCATGAACACCTTACTACATGGCATTTTCACAAATTTCAGATTTTCTTTTTACTTAAGAGCATCAGGCAGTTTCAACTGGAGAAGCAGAACTAATAGGAGATATGTAGCAAGAAATTCATGGCAAAGAATGACTCACCTGATTCTGGAAGCCAGCTAGTCAAGTGTGGAATCTGTTGGGAAGGCTGCCAGGCAGAACAGTCTGGAACTCCCTGGAATGGGCTGAAACTGCTGTACCACAAGCAGAATTTTTTCTTTTGGGAAGGCTCAGCTGCATTTCAGACCTTTTAACTGATTGACTATGGCCCACAGAGATTACCTACTCTTTTACTCACAGTCAATTGATTACAGACTTGAATCCCATTGAAAAATGCCTCCACAGTTACACCTAGATAAGTGTTTGTGAATAACTAGGAACTGTAGTTTAGCTAGGTTGACACATCAGAAGACCATCAAGGCTACACATTCAGAAGTAGAATGATTGAGTCAAAGAGAATATAATTTTTAAAAATCTGATACATATATTCAAATTCCTTTCCTAAAGGGTCATTGAAATCTGTGTTTTCCCACTTGATCCCTGCCTTTCTTTGGGTTAGGTACCAGACTGCCTACTCTACTAGATTATGGATCAATAACAGGTGAGAGTCCTCCCAAAATAAGAAAGTAATGTACTAGTGCCTCAAGATAAACACATTTCCTGGTAGTATTTAAGGACCCTGCTTTGCCAGGACACTTGGTCTGCCTTCTCCATTCCAACATCTGGTCCCCACTGTATAAGCCTCACTAACTGCCCAGATCTATTTATTGGGGGGGGGGGGGGATAATTTCTATTTATTAGTTACTCTTTACAGGAAATGTGTTAGGCTTTTGGAAGAGGGTGGGGAGGGGAGATAGAAGTATTAACCCTGCCCTCAAAAAGTCTAAACTTAACACAGTAGTTTTAAAATAAATATCTGATATTATATTCATGTTAAAGTTCATGTTTATGTATTTCTTCAGCAAACAAGGCTAAATCATCTTGAAAATAGAAATGCACATAAATGGCAAACCTTTGTGAAGCTCCTTTTTCGGTTGTTCGGGGTAGAAGTCCCATATTATCTTTAGGCAGAGGTTAATGGAGTGATTAATTGGGACAGATTTGGTGATAAAAGGTTTTGTTGTTGTTGAATTCCTCTGCGTGCTTTTCTTTTTTTAAGATTTTATTTAATTTTTTAGAGAGAGAGGGGAAGGGAGGGACAAAGAGAGGGAGAGAAACATCATATGCAAGAGAAACATCAATGGGTTGCCTCTGGCAGATCCCCATGTCGTCCCACAGGGACATGGCCAGCAACAGGGCATGTGCCCTGACCTGGGATCCAACAGCCAGTTTGGGATGAGGACAAAACCTACTGAACCCTACCAGACAGGGCTCTTCTTTTTTAAGTTGAATTCTTAGATCTATTTATGGACTAGTGTTGGAAACCTGAATAACTTAATCTCCCCAAGCCTCCGTCTTCTCACTTGGAAATCATACTCTCTCTCCTGTGTAGTTGCAGGAGGATTAAATGAGCTAATACATATAAAAACTATAGTATGCAGGCTGACACATGAATTATTTGTATGTGAGTGTGTCTGAGTATTTCCCCTCCATATTTTTTGCTGTCTTTCTGTCCCCCAGCTCTGACCTCAACTTTCCAATTATTTAGGGGTGAGGCCGGGCAGGAAGAAGCTAAAGAAATTCCTTGACAAGTGGAATAAGGGAAACTGAGAGAAAATAATTAAATAAGAGAACAATTTGAGAAATTTACAATCAGCTAATGAATCATCAAGTTCTCTCCCTACCCCCACAATAGAACGGCTTAAGTCTCGGTTTCTCCTCAGTGACGTCCTTGCTGACGTTCTTTAAAAATGAAACTAACCTCTTGATGACTTCCTTTAAAAATGAAACTCACCCACCTTCGCACAGGGCGGTGAGTACAGAGAGTGCGGGAAGTGTGCTCCGGTCACGAACACACCCTTATTATTTTTAAAAACGCCAAAAACTGTTTTCTTAAAATACCTTTTAACCCTTTCCTCAAATTACAAAATAGCCGCAACTCCCCCGCCTGTAACTTTTGTTTCTGTTTGTTTTTGTTTCCTTTTGTTTTATAAAATAACCCCCGGAAGCAACCGAGACCGGCCCGCCTGCGGCCCCGCAGAAGCTCCAAGAAGGAACCCAGAGATGGAGGCGCTGTCGCCGCAGCAACAGACGCCGCCACCCTCGCTCCGCAGCCGCAGCCCGCCGCCCGCGACTCGCCGCAGCGGATTCACCGAGATCAGCCCGGTTGTGCCACTGGTGAGTATGTAGTTCCCTAACCCGCTAGATTTGTGTCCCGCTGCCGCTGCCCCAGCTTTTCCCTTTCTGGCCCTGGCCCTGGTCCCAGCACTAGCTCTCTGCCTCTCGCGAAAAGGTCCCGGCCTGCGGCCCTGCGGAGATGAACCCCGTGTCCACGCTCTATGTGGGGGACCTCCACCCGGACGTGACGGAGAAGATGCTCTACGAGAAGTTCAGCCTGGCGGGACCGGTCCGCGCCATCCAGGTCTGCAGGGACAGAACTAATCGCCGCTCCCTGGGCTACGCCTATGTGAGATTCCAGCTGCCTCCGGATGCGGATTGTGCTTTCAACACCATGAATTCTGATATTGTAAAGGGCAGGCCACTTCGCCTCATGTGGTGTCAGCAGGATCCACCACTTGGCAGACGTGGAGTGGGCAACATATTCGTTAAAAATTTGGACAAATCCATTGATAAAAAAGCACTGCATGATACATTTTCTGCTTTTGGTAACATCCTTTCGTGTAAGGTGGTTTGTGACAAAGATCGTTCCAAGCATTATGGATTAGTACATTACAAGACACCGGATGCAGCGGAAAGAGCTATTGAAAAAATGAACGGATTGCTTCTAAATGATCGCAAAGTATTTGTTGGACGGTTTCAGGTTCCTAAAAAACGGAAAACAGAACTTGGAGCTAGTCCAAAGGAATTCACCGTTTGCATCAAGAATTTTGGAGAAGACATGGTTGATGAGCACCTTAAGGATCTGTTTGGCAGGTTTGGACCTACCTTAAATGTGAAAGTAATAACGGACGAAAGTGGGAAATCCAAGGGTTTTGGATTTGTAAGCTTCCAAAGGCATGAAGATGCGCAGAAAGCTGTGTGTGAGATGAATGGAAAGGAGATCAATGGAAAACAAATTCACGTGGGCCCCGCTCAGACAAAAGTGGAACGGCAGGCGGAACTTAAGGGCAAATTTGAGCAGAAGAGGCACGATAGGATCACCGGATACCAGAGTGTTAATCTTTATGTGAAAAACCTTGATGATGACATTGATGATGAACGCCTCCGGAAAGAATTTTCTCCATTCGGTACTATCGTCAGCGCAAAGGTTATGGTGAAGGGTGGTCGCAGCAAAGGGTGTGGTTTTGTATGCTTCTCCTCACCAGAAGAAGCTACTAGAGCAGCTACAGAAATGCATGGCAGAATTGTGGCTGCCAAGCCATTGCATGTAACTTTAGCTCAGAGCAAAGAAGAGCGTCAGGCTCTCCTCACCGACAAGTATATGGCAGCGAAAGCCCTGACTCAGAACCGTGCTGCACGCTACCCTCCTAGCCAAATTGCTCAACGAAGACCAAGGCCTGGCTGGACTGCTCAGGGGGCCAGTCTTCATTCATTCAAAATTATGCCCCGTGCTATCCGCCTAGCCGCTCCTGGACCACCACTTAATACTATGAGACCAACTTCTTCAGGGGCTCCACAAGTGATACCAATGCAGCATGCTGCTGACACATCACCGAAGATGACAGGTTCACGCCCTGCAGCAGCTACTGCTGCTGCTGCTTCTCCTGCAGTGGGCACCACCCCATGGCCTAAGTATCCTGTAGGAATTCACAGTCCTAACCATCTCAGCGCGGAGCAGCTTGATGTTCGTGCCTACCGTTGGATGCCTTTGACAGCTTCCACGTTGGCATCTATCCCTCCTCAAGAGCAAAAGCAAATATTGGGCGATCGGCTGTTTTCTCTGATACAAGCCATATCCCCGACTTTGGCGGGTAAAATCACTGGCATGTTTTTGGAGTTGGATAATTCAGAACTTTATCGTATGCTTGAGTGTCCAGTGGCTCTCTGTTCTAAAGTTGATGAAGCTATAGCTGTACTACAAGCTCACAAAGCTAAAAAAGCTGCCCAGAGGCAGCTGGCAATGTCACTGGTGGACGTTTTCCAAGGACTCCCTTTTCTCTGACTTCCCACTGAGCTAATTTCTTTTACTGTGACTTCTATTTCCGAGAGACCCAGAGCAGCCCTGCTTAGGCTATCCTCTTTGCCGCTTCTTCTATCTTCCTTCAGCCCTCCTTTTGTTTCCCTTTCCCCACCTTTAATAAATGTAATTTCAAAATCACCTGGACTTACATTGTGAAACCTTTGCATCATGAAGTCAAGAACCCACACACTTACCAGTGGGCCTAAGGCAGACCCCCTCCAGGTCCAGACCTCACCCAGTAACAGGGACAGGACAGAAAGTAGAACTGGCTTGGGAATTGTCCTTTTATTTCTTCAAAGCCTCAAACCGTCAGAGGATTTTGGTTTTGAAGTAAGCAGGGAAGAGGGTGTATAATTTGAAGACAGAGATAGTGTGCCTTAGAGAAAAAGGAAAAATTCTCCTTCAGAGTACACAGAGGGTTCCCAAAGTTGAGGGAAAATGGGGGAGGAGGGGGAGCTTGTGGATCCTGAGAACAGAGTTATTTGCATACTAAGTGGCAGTGCCTGAAAGGCTGGGACTCCCAAGAGGACAGCCACTGCACACCATCCAGCAGGGGCACCTTAGGAAGTGTAGATTCCCAAGGACATGTAAAAGTCCCAAAGGCCTGCCAAAGCTGAAGAAGCCATACAAAGCCATATAGGGTCAAGGGGGTGACCCTGGCAATTGCAAGGATGATTGCAGATGGCCAGAAGCCCTTGATATCACTTCACGTGACCCAGAACCAAAGTCTAACTCTGGGTTGGACAGGGACAGACTTTTACAAAACTGGTAAGTTTCACAGAAGTCCAACGGGGTGGGGCTTAAAAATTGAAGTTAGATTGATTTAAAATAAAACAAAGAAGTGAGTGCAACTCACTTGAAAACTACAGTTTCCCAAAGTGACAGCTGCTATTTGCTATTTATAGATGAGTTGGGGGTAGTTTTGTTATTATTAATGGTTCGCTACAAGTGTCTTCACCTTCCTATAGCTTAGGGTTAAACTGTTTAGTAAATATCTTCACTAAAGCAACAAATTGAACTCAATAGTTGAAAAACGTAATACAGTTTCAACTGTTAATTATACTTTCACAGAGAGAATCATGTGCCTTTTTTTCTTCAGAGAAGTGAAATTAAAGAATAAAACTTAGATTATTTTGATTACCGATAAAGCAGGTGGAGACATTTTTGGTTAATATCTAACAAAAAAATCAATAAATTTAAATGGAATTGTATCTCTTTACCAAGCATTTGATATTCCTTGATTACTTTCACAGATTTACTTTATATTAAATTTTAAAAACCCATCTGCAAATCCAGGAGTAGACTGACCTTAAATGTAATTTTCATTGCCATTGAAAGTGACATATTTTTGACAAAACTCCGTGTTTACTCTGAATGATTTTAGCAGTATATTTTGAAATAGCAGGTACTTTCAACTTGACGTCAGTATTTTGGAGCTAAATCTCCAAAACTCTTAACTGTTCAATTAACTTCATATGGGGAAAACTCAGGGTCAGCCTGTACCAGTTTTTTACGTTAAAGAAACAGAGCTGTTATAATACTTTAAACTCTAGAAAAGTAAAAGAGGAAAATTGGTGGTTCTGGTGTTGCATTTCAAGATAATAACAAGGATCTGTTCTTAAAGAAATACATAAAACGAAAGCTTTTTGAGCCATAGCATCTACAAAAAGGATACATTTGGAGACCAGTTGCTTGAGGTGCTGATGTGTTGCCCATATGCCTCAATTTGCTATAATGGGCCACTGAGGTCATATAATACAACACTTTTCTTGCTGCAGGCTTTGAAGAATCCTCTTGTCTTCTGTGTCCAGGGCAGACAGAACCTCATCCTGACACAGGGCTCTTACTCGAATCTTTTTGTCTCTCCCAATGGCCGGAATTTGTTAACAAGCTATCAGAAATTCATCTTCTCTGAGCTATCCAAATCTTTGCTCCAAAATTTGCCCATTATGTTAGTCTATAATTATTCCAAGGCAGGAGAATAATCCACCTCATCCTGCACCTGTAAAATTGTCTGTGTGGGACAGCAAGAGTGTAGCAGTTTGCCCCCTGCTGGAGATGCCAGGAGAATTGTCTTCTTATAGCAAATTATCTTTTCCAGTATTAAAAAGAGTTCATTAAACCCAAAAATCAACAGCAGAATCTTGCTCTCATTTGTTCCTTCCCAGCTGTCCTCTCAGAAGGGCGTATTCCCTGAACTTCTTTGGCAGTGATGGCTCAACCTTTCAGAAAGGCAGCGATACTTGAAGGGGGCATTTCCTCCTGTGTTGTAAGATGTGTGCCAATGTTCTACTGAACAGCCTTTCTGTTTTCATCACTTGAACTACAACGTTGGTAATTGAGCCCAGAAAACTAGGTGGAGAATAGGAGAGCTCCTTAGGATCTTGTTTGTAAGAAATGCCAATGAGCATCTGAATGACAGAGGAGTTAGTTCAGTGGCCTGAGGAATGAGGGAGAAAGCACATTCCTCCTCTGGGGTAACTTAATAACCACCATCTTCCCACAAAGGAGACTTATGGCAAGTGCTCACTAATAAGGAGTCTGGAGTTAAAATTAAAGAGCCTGGCCACAATTAGAAATGATAAATTAGTGAGAGTGGGGGAAAAGAAAAAGATAAGATCCAGATATTAGGTCTTTCTGTTCTGACTCTTGTTTTAGGAAAGAAGGACCTCTGAGAAGTGCCTATTCCTCTCCTGCACAGCTGGTCAAAGATTTTGAGTGGATTCAACCCTGGCTGGTAGCACAGTGGATAAGGTACCAGCCTGCAAACTCAAAGGTCGCCGGTTCAATTCCCCAGCCAGGGCACATAACCAGGTTGCAAGCCAGGTCCCCAGCCAGGTCCGTAGCTGGAGGCAGGTGAAAGGCAACCATACACTGATGTCTCTCTCCCTCTCTGCCTTTCTCCTTTCCCCTCTCTCTAAAAATAATAAATAAAACCTTTACAAAAATATTTTGGGTGGATTAAGATTGACTTTCAACTAATTCTTATCAGTGTTTCAAGGCTGATAAGGCTGATGGCTTAAGTGAATGAAAAAAAGTGTATGTTTAGCTCCTACACCAGTTGTGGCTTTAATTTGCTCATTTATTTCTTCAGCACACCTTTATTTGCCATGAACTATGTTCTGGGTACTTTGGCTAGCACCAGGGGTATTCTTTCTGGAAAACTTGAGCATTATTTTCATAATCAAAATAATGAACTCGACAGCTCACTTTATTTCTATGGGCTACATGTCAAGGAAATTATTGTTAAAATAATAATCCAACTAATGCAGACAGTTTTTGTGGCAATGGAAACATATACCAGAATATTAAAGAAAAGCTATTACTAAATAATGAGAGATACTCTTTGGGAATAAGTTGATAAAACTTAATGTGCCAACACAAGAAACATCTAAACTTGTAGAGAATTTCTATTGTTTTATCTGATCCAAACTGACAAACAAACATCAGGGAACAAGATCTCAAGTGCTTAGGAGAATAACAGTTTTGCAACTTTATGGATGCATTTGAAATTAAGGAGGGAACACAAGGAAGATTACTTGGAGGTAAGGGAAAACAAGTAGGTTATTGGACCCTAGGATAGTTAACAAGATTATGTGCTCTCTTGAGGATGGTTACTTCAAAGATGTGTTAACCTAGATGCTCAGAAACAATGGGCAGGGCTTACTTAAGGCAAGGATAAACCTTTTACTAAAACCTTTTACTAAAAAATCATCTGACAAGGTCATGATTACCCACAATGACCTGCCCCATTAAGATTCATGATCTGATCACCCAGTGAGGTTACTTTCCATAGAACCCCCTTGTCCATTCATTAATGAAATACGAACATAAGATTGTCAGACGTCTTCCATTTGGAATTGGGTGCTAATAAAAATGCCTTGATTGTTGGTGATGAGGACTAGGACTTGCTACCTTAAAATACGCCACTTTGGCATATTGATTATTTTGAGCTGAAGGCAATTGAGAAACAGGAAGTGCAAGAAGAGCCATTTGCCCTATCTTTCCACCTGAAAGCGGAACACCAATTTTCTCCTCTCCTGTACCACGGTGAGAAGAGCTGCCATTATCATTGGAGATGGAGGGCTGGCACCAAGATAAGGCTACATAAACAAGCCTTACTAAGGTAACTTTTATCTGTCATTGGATTCCTTCATATATTTTCTAGTCACTTTCACATAATTTGTCTGCCTTAGAGGCCTAAACCTAGTCTTCTTTTGTCTAGTCACTTCTCCACAATTTATGGACCCTTGTTAAGATGGTACATAAGGCCCTGAGTCTAACCACTTCTTTAGTTTTCTTCTTTTCTATGAAGCCCCCTGTGTGTGTAAAAAATATTAACATCAATAAAAATTGTTTGCTTTTTTTTCTTAATCTGTCTTAATTTAATTAACAGGTTTCCAGTCATTGAGGCTAAGAGGGTAAAGGAAAAGTTTTTTTAGCCCCTGTACTTGCTGAGGATTAAATGATATTCTTGCAAACTTGTGAGAAGTTACTTGTTTCATTGTAATGATTTTCCACATGACCACACCAGATTTCATCTCATTCAAATACAGAGGAAATGCAAAAACAATTAGAAAATATTATCTTGATGTTGGGTCTAGAAGCCTTCTCTGTGAGCTATTCCTGTTTAGAAAACGTATTAATAAGTGCTGGGAGTGTATCAGTTAGTGACTTTAGAGGTGGGGGAAGCTGCTATGCATGAGTTAAGAGAAGGAATGTGTTGTTTTGCTACCAAGAAGGACAGGGTCCAGAGGGCAGAGTAGAGGGTGGGAAGAGAAGAGGAGAGACAAGCCAGCAAAACAAAAAAGCAGGTGCTGCAGAGAGAAGGAGCCAGGAGAGAAACTTCTGGAGGTGCATGGTAAAAATGAACATGGGGAAGAGGGCACTATAACAAGTGATGTGTTTTTGCCCCCTGACCTCTTCAATCATCGGTTAAATCACATGTGCTTACAAATGCTTTGGTTCAATTGTTGAGGAACATGATAAATGAGCCATTTTATATCCAGGTCAATGTGAGGCAGTACCTAGTAGCATGTGTGGACCAAGAGATCAAGAAGCAGGGGAAGTCATGAGATAGTACATTGACCAGAAATTAGCCAACAGTCTTGGAATAGCTTTGGGCTTCTGCAGCAAGCTTTGATAAACCTGGCTTTACCTAGGTCACCAACGGTCAGATGAATTCTCATATGGCAAATGAGTTACACCAATTTGTAAAGACACAGAGAGAGTTCACAGTGTTTTAAAGTTGGCTCTGTCAGTGGGCTGTTATTTTTAACATCTTATGAAATTCTTCAATTTAAATTCTTCAATTTAAACCAATAATGTATCAGCTCTTCTTTGTTTACTTGTACTAAATCAGCCTTTCCTTGTCCTAAATCAAAGATATCCCTGTGGATCTATTACTCTCATCTATCTAGTCTTCAGAATAGAAAAAAAGTTAACCAGAGACCATAATGTTGCTACATTCTTTAAGTGGAGATACAGCATAAAATAATTTTAGTACCATTCTTCTCACACAGGTATTTTTGAAGTTATAATCCACAGTTCTGTTCTTTGTGACATCAACTATAAACTTGTGTGGTCATTAAAAAAAAAAATTATTTGGAAAAGGAATTCTTCTTGCATCCAGTGACATTCTGTCTCATGTTGGCCATTTCTTCCCTTCTCCTTTCACTGAGATCTCCTAACTGAACTCTGCACCAGATTCCATAGTTAAACTTGGAGGTGTGGGAAACCCACATGCAGATCAAGTCCAGACTGAGCCAGCATCATAGGGCACTTCACCTGCGATAGTCATGAGATGCCATTGCAACTTGAGTGATATCTAAATGCTCCATGACACTCAAAAAGATACTTCAGCCCTGGCTGGTAGCACAGTGGTTAAGGTGCCGGCCTGCGAACCCAAAAGCCGCAGGTTCGATTCCCCAGCTAGGGCACATAACCAGGTTGCAAGCCAGGTCTCCAATCAGGTCCGTAGCTGGAGGCAGGTGAAAGGCAACCGTACATTGATTCTTCTCTCCCTCTCTGCCTCTTTCCCTTCCCCTCTCTCTGGAAATAATAAATAAAATCTTTAAAAAAAAAAAAAAAGATACTTCAAAGGAAATGGACAACATATCGTGACTAGTTCTTCCTCATGTTAGATGGGTTGGAAGCAGGAAGAAATCATCATGGAGCAAATATTTAAGCAAGTCATATTAAACACACTAAGAACCAAGCCTATAAAATGGATCCTTACATGTTAGTAAAGGATCCATTTACTAACACCGGTGCCAGTCCTATTAGCAGGTGTAGGTTCATTTCTTTTCTTTTATAAAAATAAAATTATTGTATTTTTCCCCCATGATTATTTAGTCCTTTATATCTACCTCCCCGCTGTAATAGGTTCATTTCTACTGGGCCCTGAATCAGATCAGTGAAATTTTGACTGTGGAGTGAAGAAAAATCCAGGGTTTCTCATTCTCTGAAACTGATTCAACATTCACAAATAGAAGTATTGATAAAAATATGATTTTGTGCTCATGTTCACCTAGAAATAATTTTTTTCTGCATTCTAATATAAACTGTCAATCAATTTGGTAAAAGTTCACTAAGATGTAAGATTGTTTCCTGGAGTCCATATGTTCTTTACTTAAAAATACAACTTCATTTTACACTGCACACACAACTCTCAAAACTCCCAACATGTTAAAAAAAATCATCAAACCTCCAAAAGTTCTTTTTGAAAAATATTTCACTTATTTTTTTAGAGAGAGGGGAAGGAAGAAGAGAGGAGGAGAAGCATCAATGTGTGGTTAACTCTCACATACCCCCAACTGGGGACCCAGTCTATAACCCAGGCATATGTCCTGACTGGGAATTGAACTGGTGACCCTTTGATTCGCAGGCTAGTGCTCAATCCACTGAGCCACAGCAGCCAGGGCCAAAAGTTCTTTGATATCATTAGTTATTTTCTTTATAACATGTCAAGCAATCAGTGGTTTATTTCAGCATCTTTATGATGGTATTCTTAAATAAATCAGACTTTATTCCATAGCAATCATAATCATTGAGCTTTTAAATCTGAAAGAATTCTTTTAAACATGTATTTTTAAAAACAAGAGAGCTTTATGTTTTGTAGGTAAACTTTCAAGGAAATGTATTTTCCCTCCTGTTTTAAGCATTTCACAAACCACACATAAATATGAACTGATCACTATATGACAGATTTTCCTTTCCTTTTTCTAAGGCAGAACTCTCTATAATCTATTTGCTCAATCCAATTTCATAGAAAGTTAATCCAGCCTTTCAATTAAATGTACTTCTAATCCTAACATTTTCTGTTCTGTGGTAAGTGTGCTAATTTGCTTTGGCTAGAAATTCATAGCTCTACAGCACTACTTTGGGAACATGAATATGCTCTTTGCTAGAGCCTTTTTTTTTTTTTTTTTTTTCCCCCTAACCTCTCACTCTGGCCAGAGTAATATATTGTTATTGAACTATGCTCTTTGGCACCATCAGGACCCAGATTGCCTACACCGTTGAGTGTTTAAAGGGAGATATAAAATGTGTGGCTCAAGTGAAAGTGGAGAAAGAAACATATTTTAATTTGTTTCCACCTTTACGTCTTGAAGCATCTAGTGTGGTGCAGTATCTTTATAGACACTGAGATAGGCAACACTGATTTCAACAGAGGTGTAGGCTTCTTTAGGAAAATAAGCCAGGCCTTGGTCGGGTAGCTCAGTTGGTTAAAGTGTCATCCCCGTGCACTAAGGTTGTGAATTTGATCCCTGGTCTGGGCACATACAAGAGGCAACTGATGAATGCATCAGGAAGTGGAAAACTTCTGAAATGCCCGTGGGCAGTTCATTAGTGCTCACCTCACAGTGTTGTTATGAAATGAAAGGAAGCCCTAGAGGGGGGTCTGCCCATTGAAGGTGCTCAAAGTGTGGCAATCATGATCCACAGGGTATCTCTGTAATTCTGCTGCTGTGGCTGAAGGCCAGTGCTGCCCTCTGCAGGGGAGATTCCTTGCCGCAGCCTCTTAACTAGTCTCCTACTTGGCTCCTCCCTAATTTAGCCTGCAGACCTGTTAGGTTATTCCCCAAACTGTACTTTTAATTATGTCACTTTCCTATAAAAAACCATCCACGATTTCCCATTTTCAAAAGGATAAATAATATGTGAAGTCCTTAACCCCTGTTCAGGACCCTGTGGCTTGTCTAGCCTCAACTGACTTCATGTCTACTTGTCCAGGATAATGACCATTCCACACCATTCAAAGTGGTGTCTAAGTGTCCCGTGCATGTATTCTCTTTTCCTTAAACAGTCTTGCTGAGCTACCCAAATTCTGCCCATTTAATAATACTTAATTTAACTTCTATATTCTCCTGAACCTTCTTGATATCACCAAAGCTCCTTGCTCTTTCTCTTCTTAAGACATCTAATGCTCTATGTCTCAATGACTTGATGCAGTTTATTACTTCATTTTATAGGATGTTATTCTTTACCGCAAGAAAGGGGTTATTCATGATCGCCAACTCTTCAGGTAATGTAATCTCTTTCAGGAAAGTAGAACTATTTATTTTAGCAGATCAAGAATATAGATTCATATATTGTTTGCCTAACATGTTAGTGATGACTGTGAATTGTAAGATTGTGGAACAAAGGTTCCTTTGTTTTACAGGTTGCTATTCACTTGAATGGATCTGTTCAGTTAACTTTGATACAATTCTCCACCTTTGTTTTCTTTCCTTGCGTGCATAAAATCACTTAATGTGTTACCTAAGAGAATGATAATTCCAAGATTATTCAGAGGTTCCTAGAAAATAAAATAAACCTGAAAGTCAGAGTATGCATTCAATTTCACTGGTGCCTATGTATTTTCACCATTCATATTTGGGTTGTGAGAGTTAAATAATATACACGAGAATACTTTGTTTATTGTAAGGCTTTGCACAGACACTCTTATTTTGTGAGCTATTTTCAAAATGCCAAGAATGAACAATACCCCTTCACTTCCATAGGGTAATAGCATCTTGGACCCGATTCTTATATGCTTTCTACCTTCAAATTGGGTATGGTCACATTTCCTCAAGTTCGATATATTTAGATGTGAAAGAACAAGAGAGACAGGTTGTCACTGGTCCAAATGATCAGATGCACAAATATTTCAGGTTATTCTCTGAAAGCCTCAGAATGGGTCAGGGTTTACACCGTGCAGTGAGCAAATTCTCTTTCCTGCTCTCATGCCAGAGATGTTTCAGTGTCAGTGAGCCATTCGGGTCTTGGCTATGTTATTAAGACTCTCTCTTTCAAAAAGACATGAACATGATTTAAAAAGAAGTTAATTAATTAATACACATATTTCACAATTCTAAGGTTTATTGTCATCAAAATAGTCAATATACAACAAAGTCATCCACAGGAAAAAAGAATATATTATTTTTCAAAAAAATATTAAAATAGAATGTAGGAGACAAGCAGTCTGTTCTGCTTTTCTTTCAAAATAATCATATACTTAAAAATGATATTGTAAATGTGATCATTATCTTACTACTTACAAGAGATAAGTAACCACAGTGCTTTAATGCACCACCTGAAGTTTTCTCTGTCAATGATGAGCTCTTATGTAGGATAACTAAGTGGATCAACCTCTGCAGTTCTCTAGCAAAAAAAATTCCTTAATCTGCATTTCTTTCTCTGAGGATATCAGAGAAACTTAGTGTTCATGTGTTTGCTCAACTTCGTCTCTGTCTTTAAAAACTGGGTCAATAGAATTGTTGGTGTTGAAATCTGCCCGCGCTCTGACATTTGGACAGTATGGGTATTGAATCTGCTTCATCTTACAAGTCTCTGGGAGCAATAGCTTCCATCCTTTTCTATGTCGGATGCCCCAATTTTGCTTACAGACTACAAGGTGCAGTCTGGCTCGAGGGACGCCTTCATCGCTTTTTAACCCTGTTAGCTAGCACAGTACTTTATACATACTCCAGAAACATTCACTACGGTTGATAATGACAAATTATGATCAGCACTATTTTAAATTTTACAAAAGGAGTATGAACTAAAGAAGCATTTACTATGAGCACAGTTCCTTAGACTTTAGCTCATTTGTTCCTCGCCATGACCTTATTTTACAATAAGGAAACAAAGATAGGTAAGAAACTTGCTCAAGGTTTAGGATAAATAGATTTTACCTTAAGAGATAGATTTGACTCAGCTGTCATTGGAACTATCAGACTTTTTATATAAGATTTGATTAATGATAGCTGCATTTATGGCATTCTTAATACGGCAAACACTGACCTAAATGTTTGAAATGTATTAACTCAGCCTCACAGCAACACAAGGTAATAAGTGGATTATTGCTTCTATTTTGGAGATAAAAAAATGCAGAAATTGAAACGTTTAGTAGCTAAGTCCCCAAGTTCGCCTAGCTAGTAAAGTGCCTATCCGGGATTTAAACCATGAAAGTTGTTTGAAAGCCTCTGCTCTCTGTTGCTTTGTTACACAGCGTTAGACTTTATAAAGAACTCTCAAAAGTCAACAGTGGGGGAAAAAAGTTAGAAAAGGGCAAATGATATAAACAGGTATGTCCCAAAGAGAAGATGTGAATAGCAAATAAGCACATGAAGGAATGTGCACCCCTAGCTGGTGCAGCTCAGTGGATTGAGAGCCTGTCTGCAAACCAAAAGGGCACAGGTTCGCTTCCCCATCAGGGCACATGCCTGGGTTGCAGGCAGGGTCCCCAGCTGTGGCTTGTGAGAGGCAACCACTTGATATTTCTCTCGCACATTGATGGTTCTGTCCCTCTCTTCTTCCATTCCTTACCTTTTCTCTAAAAATAAAAAACTTTAAAAAGAAAATGCACGCCATCATTAGCCATTAGGGAAATGCATGTTAAAACTGAGATATCACTACATACCTGTCGGGATGGCTACAATGAAAAACCAGTGATAAGACCAAATGCTGGTAAGAACACAAAGAAACTGTTATTTCTCATGTATTTGTGGTGGTAAACTAAAGTGGTACAACCGCTCTAAAAAGAATTTGGAAGTTATTCATGGGAATCTTTTTTTGCACAACCTCATGTGAATCTCTATTTTATAATAAAATAATGTAATGCCCTGGCTGGTGTGGCTCATTGGATCGAGCACTGGCCTGCAAACCAAAGGGTTGCTGGTTCAATTCCCAGTCAGAGCACATGCCGGGGTTGTACACTAGGTCCCCATTTGAGGGGCCCACGAGAAACAACCACACATTGATGTTCCCCTCCCTCACTTTGTCCCTCCCTTCCCTTCTATCTGAAATTAAATAGCTTTAAAATAAATAAAATATTTAAAAATAAACAAAAATAAAATGTTAATGTAGTCATATGTCAATCAAATGTAAGATGGGAATGGGCTATTTATTATTGCTTTCATTGTTTTGTTGCTATAGCAAAAATGACATTGATACTTTACATATAATAGACATGCATGGTTTATTTTTTTTAAGTTTTAGGTCCTGGCTGGTGGCACAGTGATTAAGGTGCCAGCCTGCAAACCCAAAGGCCACCGGTTCAATTCCCAGACAGGGCACATGACCAGGTTGCAAGCCGGTCTCCAGCCAGGTCTGTAGCTGGAGGCAGGTGAAAGGCAACTACACATTGATGTTTCTCTCCATCTCTGCCTTTCTGCATTCTCCTCTCTCTAAAAATAATACATAAAAAATCTTTTAAAAAATTTAAAAAGTAAAGTTTTATCTCTACTTTGAACTTAAACTATCTAAAACCTGGCAATTTGAAAGAGAAAAATACCCTTTTCAAATGCTAGTCAGCTTGCTGCCACAGTTTTATTTTTAAAAATCCAGAGGAACCACTGGATGGCAGTAGAGGTTTGGATTTTTGCTGACCTGGTATTTTGGGGGTAAGGCTGAGAAAATAAGGCAAAAAATTGATTTTGGTCTTAGCAAATAAAATCTGTAATGACAGACATTTGTGATTAGCAAGGCTTAAGCTGCAAAGCCAATCATTTAAAAAAGTCAGCGTTGGTGTTAAGTTATATAAAACCTACAATTAATGACACACTGTGAAAGACCCCGCAAAGTAAAACTTTGTAAAATAAATCTTGGGCTAACAGCCTGAGATGAAAATGATGAAAATGAATAATTTTAGAGGGAAAAAAATGGCACTGAACTCTGTGATGGCATTTGGAACTTTCTGGTTCAAAAATCTTAATGGCTTTAAGAAATTTCAAGCAACTCCTTTATTTCTACCTCCTCCTACTAATAATTACACAAATTTCAGCTGTTCCTCATTTCGCATCTGGGAAAAGCCTCTCTCTTGGATTTATGGATTATAATAATCCACTATGTGAGGCAGAGAAACAAAATTCTGCTTTTTTTTGTGATATTGAACCTCAATACTACATATCTTTTCTCTTTTTAAATTATATTTCATTGATTATGCTATTACAGTTGTCCTGGTTTTTCCCCCTTGCCCCCCCCCCCCCAGCACCACTACCACCCCCACTCCCTCAGGCAATCCCCACACCATTGTTCCTATCCAAGGGTCATGTGTACAAAGTTCTTTGGCTACTCCATTTCCTATGCTGTACTTTACATCCCATGGCTAGTCTGTAAACACCTATTTGTACTTCTTAATCCCCTCACCCCTTCATCAATTCCCCTACAGCCCCCTCCCACCTAACAACCATCAAAACACCCTCTCTATCTGTGATTTTGTCTCTGTTCTTCTTGTTTGCTTAGTTTGGTTTTAGATTCAATTGTTGATAGATATGTATTTTTTATTGTTCATAGTTTTGATCTTTTTCTTAATAGGTCCTTTAACCTTTCATATAGTAATAATTTGGTGATGATGAACTTTTTGTCTGGGAAGCTCTTTATCTGCCTTTGATTTTAAATGATATTTTAGTTAGGTAGAGCAATCTTGGCTGTAGGTTCCTGCTCTTTATGACTTTCAATAATTCTTGCCAATCCCTTCCAGCCTACAAAGTTTCTGTTGAGAAATCAGCTGACAGTCTTATGGAAAATCCCCTATAGGTAACTAACTGCTTTTCTCTTGCTGCTTTTAAGATTCTCTCTGTAGTGTCAGGGTGACTCTGGCCAGGATCCTCACCTCCACACACATGTATTTTCATTTGCCTAGGACACCCTTATCTAAGAGAAATTTTTCTGCATAGCATTACACAGCTCAGACTGGCCGGGTGCCATTTTGTCAACTTCATACCCCTGCTCTATAAGCAGCATGGATGATATTGGCTCCTCATTTCCTTTGCTGCTGCAGGACAAAACTAAAGGCAGGCAATCTTGACTCCCATGCCTGCCCTGTTCTTGCTCACCACCATGAGAATTGAAAAGGCAGATTCTGTTCCTGTCCTCACTCGCAGGAGCAAGATTAAATTGGTATGAACTCCCTCTCCAATGTTACTATTGTTTTCTGGTCACCCCGAATCCAAAGTAAAGCTGCCTGGAGCTGAGCTCCTGTGCTACACTCTCTTTATCTTTAACCTTTGTCATTTCAATTGTGACATACTTTGGAGTGGTCCTCCTTGCATCCATCTTGTTTGTGACTCTCTCTGCTTCCTGGACTTGCATGTCTAACCCTTCACCAAACTAGGAATGTCTTCTTTTATGAATTTTTCAAATAGATTTCCAATTTCTTGCTCCTTCTCTTCTTCTTCTGGCATCCCTATGATGCGAATGCTGGATCTCTTAAAATTGTGCCAGAAGTTGCTTATTTCCTTATTTTGATGGGATTCTTTTTTCTTCTTGTTATTCTACTTGGTTGTCCTTTGGTTCATTTTGTTCCAAAGCATTGATTTGATTCCTGGCTTCACCTACTCTACTGTTGTTTCCCTTTATTTCAACTAATGCGACCTTCATTCCTGATTGAATCTTTTATGCTTTTGAGGTCCTCACAGAGTTCCTTGAGCATCCTTATAACCAATGTCTGAACTCGGCACCTGGTAGATTGCTTATCTCCATTTCATTTAGCCCTTTTTCTGGAGTTTTGACCTGTTCTTTCATTTGGGCCATGTTTCTTTGTCTCCTCATTTTGGCAGCCTCCTTGTGTTTGTTTCTATGTACTAGGTAGAGCTGTTTTGACTGTGTTGGTAGTGTTGCCTGGAGCTCACTGAGGCCAGCTATTGCCTGTTTGATAGGATTTAGGAGGTTGAGAAGCAGGAGCCAAGATAGTCATTCATATGGAAAAGCAGTTTGGGTGGGCCTGTAAATTGGTTGGGGTGGAGTCTTTGGGGGATCTCCAAGTCAGGTCTATGGAATTTCTGATACGATACCAGCTTGCTGGCTCTGTGTGGGGAGGGTTTATCCTAGGGACAGTGACCCCTGCTCTCCTTGATAGGAGTTGCTTCAGTTCTTCCCTATACACCATTGGTAGCTTTCAAACTGCTACCCGAGTACTGGAGCTCAGAGGGAGTGAGTCTGAGAAGGGAAACTGTGCTGCGTGTACATTCTTTAAGAGGAACTGCTTGGAACTCTAGCAGTTTGTTTCACTGACTCAATCCCTACCGGATTTTGCAGCCAGAAGTTATGGGTATTTGTCTTTCTGGCACTGGAACCCTGGGCTCCGGGGGCTATGGTGTGGGGCTGCTCCTGAGAATCCATCACACATTGATGAAGGACCAGCCCATTCTGTGTCCACATCCCTCCTACTAGCCTGGATGGGTGTAGTTTCTTTAATTCTGTACTTGTCAGACTTCCATTTAACTCAATTTCTGACAGTTCTGAATGATGGAAGTCCCAAAATACTATCTTTTCATATGATAAAACCAAGATACAATTCCTATATCACTTGCTGGATTTTCTGTAAACTGTACTTACTAGGGGTGAACTGAAATGTTTACTTTAGTATCAAGGTTCAAATGATCCTATGCTCTTCTTCACAGAAGTTAATTAATGAGGTTGTGATGTGAATTTATTCATGCATCTCGTTCAAACCATACATTGTCAGTCGGCAAGGGTATTTCTGAGGTATTTATTTGCAGGGTACTGTTCTTTTGTGTTACCTTAATGCCAAATGGAGTAAAGCAATGAATATTAGGTCTGGAGCATTTTTAAGTATGAGAGACACATCCAAAACCTCATTTGAATACTCAAAATAGTTTAAAGCAACTTTCCACATGACTTAGGTATTGTGTTACAAAAAATTAGTCCATTTCTTCATCTGTCTTTTACTATATCATCTCAACCTCATGGATGCTAGACAATGAAGGAGGAGTGGAATGTCTATAATGAAACATCCATAGTGAGGTTGGGATGATACTCAAGTTTCGATGCTTCTCAACTTATTGTTAGCCAAAAAAACTTAGGCTGTGATAAAGAGGAATAAGTGTCTATTTGAAAAACAAAAGAAGTTCAACCCAAGAATCATAGATTCAGGTAGCAACCCAACTTGAGCTGGATAGAACAAGGAAAATCATGGTTTATACAGGCAAAACCATAAGATGTAATTCTTTTATGCAAATGAAATTTTGCTAGCTGGGTTAATAGGGATTGGTTAGTTTCAAAATGCAAATGAGAGAGGCAAAGGTGACAAGAAGAAGGTCAAGTCCATACGTGTCTGCATAGCAGTAGCTGTTCCTGGGTGCTCATGGCTCAACCTTGAGAGGAGCTCAGCAGCAGGTTGAACAGCTTAATAGCAACTGCAAGAACTGAGAGGCACAAACTGTGCACAGGCCCTGCTTGCCTGATAACTTCATCATTCTCTGTTAAGTGACTCTTTTATTCCATTTTATTTTCCTTTCATTGTCATACGCCGGGGTCACATGCCAATAAACCCTTCATAAGCCGGAAATTATTGTAAGTCTAAAATGCACTTAATATACCTAATCTCAGGGTTAGCCTCACTTATCTCAAATGCATTCAAAATATTTACATTAGCCTACAGCTGGGCAAAATTATCTCACACAATAAAAAGTGTCAAGTGTCAGTTTACCCTTGTGATTTTGTGGATGACTGCTTATCATTTTGATTAAACATGATGTTGGATTTTGAAATAAAAAAGTTTTGTAACAGGGCGGAGCCCCCCCCCCCCCCAGCTTCCCCACAGCCCTGGTTTTGGGGATGGGGGAAGCTAGTATAGCTTTTAAGGTACTTTGCATATCTGTTGCAAGCAGGTAGCTACTGCCCAGGTAAAAGGCTGATAAAAGGGCAGATGGTGTGGCTTGAGATACTTTGCACATCAATGACAAGGAGATGGCCAAGCCTTTCCTGAAGGGAAGCCTGAGTAAAAGGGTGGATGCTAGATTCCTGAAGAAAATTCTCTGGGGCTTCCAAGACTCATGAAGAGAGATCAATAATTAAGTGCTTCTTAAAAATCCCTTGGGGTATGTATATACTTTCATCATGTCTCTTCTTAGTTGGATTTTCTTCAAAAACTTGACACATATTAAGGCACTAATGATCTTGCATAAAATGTATTTTCCATTCTTCCTCACCTTATGGCCTCCCATCCGTACCCTTTCAACCCCTACTTTTTTCCTGATTTTGTTCTTGGCTTGTGACTTCTCCACTTCAAAAATCTTTTTTTGGTTCAGGTAACTCTTTTGGAGAGTGTGTGCAGTACAGACAGCTACAGATGGGCATTCAGAGAATTTGACTGGGGCTTAGAATCTAGGTGCTACTTTTTATGAAGATGAAAAACACTAAGACTTTCAGGCTTGAATTCCATATTTAAATCAAGCTTTGACATCCTAGCAACAACTTTTGAGTGACTTCTTTTTCATACTTTTAGGAAAAGCACCAGGGGAATAAATTAATGTTTTACTATAGGACTTCATTTGGTTCATGTGCCCAATAGCTATACCCCAAAGCAGCACATTCCTGAAAAATTGCCTGACTCTGAAATAAGAGGCCCTCTGAAACTAACCTCACTACAAATTTCAGTACTTAATGCTTTAGGATAATAATAGATAAGTCAGAGCATTCTCCTTTAAGCAGAAGTAACCTAACTGCCATGACTTCCTCCCATGGAAACTATCTTTAAATACTCTGATTAGCATTTTGGTTTGTTTGTTTGTTTTTTTAAAGATTTTATTTATTATTTTCCGGGAGAAGATCAGGGAGGGAGGAAGCAAGGGAAAGAAACATTAATGTATGTTTGCCTTTCACCTGCCTCCAGCTGGGGACCTGGCTGGAGATCTGGCTTGCCACCTGGTTATGTGCCCTGGCTGGGGAATCGAACCAGTGACCTTTGGGTTTACAGGCCAGTGCCTATCCACTGAGCCACCAGCCAGTGCTAATTACTCCATTTTCGTTAAGGACAGCTTTAAAGCAGACAGAATATGTTTCCAAATCCTTCTAGAAGTATTTGGGTTCACAAACCAAAGTCCTTGCTACTTTTATGAGCTACCAAATTCTCAGCTGAGTGGAAATCAGGCAAGGTAGAAAAAAAAATCTGAAATTGTTTAAATAATTTGTACGTGATCAATATTGTGCTAGGTACTATAAAAGGATTCTATAAAAGGATTTTATAATCAAATCTTTAAACCCTGTGATAACAATTTTTTTTACATGTTACAGAACAGTTTGTAACACTGATTATCAAGCACTGCGATAACAGAAGATTGGCTATTTTATTATGATACCAGGCAGCTAATGTCAAAAGCCCAAACTCCCTGAGTCAGGGGTCAGGAAGGAGAGTTATTAAGGGCATAGGGCAAGCGGTATGCGAAAGTGCGGTGGGGCAGGTCTTAATCAGAGGAACTTGGAGCCTGGACATTTCTGGTAAGGGGCTTCCACACAGAATCTTCCTGCACCCTCTGCTTCCAGAAATGTTCCAGCGTTCAGCTTGCAGCTCTGTCCCAGTCCTTTGGTTCCATGGTGGGTGAGGGGCAAGACTTTGGTTCTGGGTACAGCTGGAGATCAAACTTCTCTCCTCTGTGCATGCTTTAGCTGTATGACTTGCAGTTTTGGTCTGTTTTCTCTGAAAAGCAACTCAGTGTCGGATTAAGCAGGATAAGATCACTCTGAGCTGGTTCTATGGTTACACACACAAGGAAACTAAACTTCAGGACAGTGACTTAGGTCACACAGCTGGGAACAGGCAGAACTCAGGCTTAATTAACCCCTGATTTGTCTGCCTAGTGGCCTAGTATATTTTGGAACTCATGCACCATTGGTGGGACGGTAAATTGATGCAGCCACTCTGGGGAACAGTATGGAAGTTCCTCAAAAACATAAAAATGCAACTACCATGTGATTTAGTAATCCATGTTCTGGATATTTTTGGAAAGAAATTAAATCAAAGAGATATTTCCACTCCCATGTTGTGACAACATTATTCACAATACCCATATAGCAACAACCTAAGTATCTGTTGATGGACAAATAAATACCGATATTGCTATATATACCCTTTAGCCTTAAAAAAGTAAGAGGCCTTACTATTTGCAACAGCATGGATGAACAAACCTGGAGACCATGATGCAAAGTCAAATAAACCAGACACACAGAGAAAACAACTTCATGATCTCACTTATATGCGGAGTCAAACTTACACATAATTTTATTAATAAAATAATTTATAGTAAATAAACAAACAAGCAAACAAAAGAACCAGCCCTTCTCATTGTGAGCACTGCCCTTTGAATTAGGACATGAGCTCAAGTGAAAATCTCCTTCTGACCCAGAGATATGACTACTGTACACAAATAACTGGTCAAAAAAAAAACAGCCTTTCCTTGTTTGCTCTTTTCTCTTTGCAGTGTGATAACATTGGCATTTCAGAACCCAGTATCTGTTTTGGAGCCAAAACAGACTTAGAGTTAGGGAGATCTATAGCTGTAGTGTTACCGAGCAAAGCAGGGCTCGTTCACATGTTGAGAAAAACAGGTCTTTATTTACTATTATTTCAACCTTGGGGAACAGGTACTGTGAACCTCCTGCTCAGAGTTCTGCTTTTCCCCAAGACCCTTGCTCCCCAAAAGGCTATAAACTGAAACCAAGCCCAGTAGTTCCCCATTCCTTATCTGTCAGCTCTCTCCTTCAGGACTTGGGGTGTGTTGTCTTCCGCCTCTATATAATAACCCAGGAAAGCATGTGCTGTGTTACACTAGATCACGGTGAAGCCCTGGAAAGGCATGAGTCCTAAAAGAGTGTCCTCTCCACTTGTCCCGAGCTCCAAAATCCAGATAAAGTCAGAGCCCTTGGTGGCTTTGGGATCAGTGGGGCGGGCACAATGACAGCAGCAGTGTGCCTGCTTTCTAACAAGCCCAGGATGCAGGGCGGAACCTGACTACAAACCGCATGGCTGCTTCTCACATGGATGCTGCAACCGGCTGATCCATTGTGTTCCTCTAACATGTTCCTCTTTTTCATCTGTCTCATGGGCAGATAGCTGGGCCCTTCTTCATCCTTTGCAACCACATGGACCTGTCCTTATGGCTCTCTCCTGATTTTTAATGCTGGCCCAGAGCTCTATACTTCATTGTTATGAAAAGGATCTTAAGCTGTATCATCTGCCCTTGTGCTCAGATGGCTGGCTGCACAGCTTCCCTTCAGGAAAGGCTTGGCTATCTCCTTGTCCTTGATGTACAAAATATCTTAAACTGTATTGTCTGCCCTTTTCCAGGCCTTTTACCTGGGTAGTATTACAGCTGTTTTCTACCTACCAGCCTGTTACAGATATTCGAAGTACTACAAAAGCTGTACTTCTTCCCAAAACAATGAAGATTTGGAGATCACCTCCCCCGACCCATTGCAGGGGAACCTTGTATAAACCTGTTAGATCTACAGGGGGTCTCAGAGAGCATATCTCTGAATGTCCGAATTTTAAATTTCGAAGAAAAACCTACTGGGACCCTTCAGATTTGGCATGTTTTATTTCAAGGGATAGCAGGTAGGAGGCCGGGCAACTCCTGGGGCAGGGGAGGGGGGTTAGCAGGCCTCTGTCAGTCCCCACCCGGGACAGCAGAAGAGCATTAGCTTACAGCAGGGACAGGCTTATGTACCCATTAGAACAAAGGAGGCTGTACGTACCTTAGAACCAAGAGGCAGTCTACCCAAAGGCAACACCTGTGGGTCCTTCAGGGCCTGCTATGTTGGTGGCCCCAGGGCTCAGTGTTCCAGGCCCTGGGATAAGATTAGCCTCAAGGCTAGCTATAGCTAGTTGGCAGACTCCAGTGGAAGGGCCAGCCAAATAAGAGAGGAACGGGGGACCAGCCCCCTTCAACCTCACAAAACCACAGGGCTTCTCTTAAGTCTCAATGTTCTCATCTCTACATTATTAAATTTGTGAAATAATATTCACTAGGTTGTGGAAAGGGTTAAACGAGAAAAGCTCTCCCCTGTACTTGGTACAGTATTTATCAAGAAGTAAAATTACTGTCCTTTACGTAGTGCACAGGTTTTGAGGTATTTGTGGCTATATTACTCGCTTATAAATAGCATCTAGGGCTTCACGATTCGGTGTGGCCAGAAGACCCACAGCCCCCCCTCACCAAGGAGCTAGTGTAGTGGGGGTGTAAGAGGACCCCCAGGGAGGAGTCTCCAGTTTTAATGGGCTCGATGTGCCCACCACCAGGAATGACTCTTAAATAGCAGCGTTTGGTGAAAAGGAAAGGTATTTTGTTTGTTTGAAGGTGACACAAATTATATTAAAGGTGCAATTGTGTGTTAAATCCCTCTCCTTTTAAAACACTCAAAATGTACAGTCCTGCCGGATGAGGCTAGCTTTAAAACAGGCAAGCAAAAGACGCCGTCTTTCAGAAACACAGCAGTTCGAGGCTTAGCATCCCAGCTATAAATTCAAAGTGCCCGGCAGCGGCTATACCCAGTTAGGGGAGTATCTTGTGCACACTCCCCAACTCTCATACCACGGGTAATTCCATGTCCCTGTGCAAGCCGCATGTCTCCCTCCCCCGACCTTTGCTCCCCCGCTTCTCAAACCCGCTGAGTTCTCAGGCTGCAAGTCTGTCTGCACGTCCATCCAGGGGAGCAGAGAGAGAGACTGTGAGTCTCTGCACGTCATTCTGGGAGAGCCTTTCTGCATGTTCATCCATGGACGTCCCTCCGTATGTTCATCCCAGGGAAGGGGAGCCCGAAGTTGATGGCTGCCCCCTTTTTAAATCCCCTTTGACCTAATGTGTACAGTAAACAGCTCTGACCGCCGACAGAACTTTGCAGAGTGTTGCAAGCCTTTTCGAACCTACCCTCTGGGTATGGCCCCTCCTATTCCCTTGGCACAAAAAGAACAAAGGCTTGTCCACCTGGCCTCACCCCATCCCCATCCCCAAACTGCAGAGCGGGGTATTTTGGCTTTCTTCCAAGCGGTAACAGAGGATGATCAGTTTCCCTCTACTCTCCTAGGTTCAATGGCTGCGGCCTCCAATCCAACTAAGGGCAGATTAGCAAGAGGAAAAACAGTTTTACACAAACAGGAGTTCAGAAAGAAAATGTGTGGCTCAAGGAGGCAGCCGGATAAGTGGGCTAAACCAAAGGAAAATGTGTTTGGGACTTCTGGTTATGGGGAGTTGAAGAGAAAAAATATATGGTGAATAAGGGTTGTCTTATTAGGCAAATAAAACTAGCTCAGATGATACGGGTTATTTCCTGGAGTAGCTCTCTTCCTGGTACAGCAACATTTTTACAAATGGAAATGTCATTTATGAAAGGAAAAATTGATACCTGATTTTTTAGGCAGTTAAGGGGAAGTAATGAGATTTTCCTGGTCTCCTGGTTCTTGATTCCCTTAGCTCAAAATAATCCTTATACCAAAATGACATCATGGTGGGAAGCATAGTCTGATACCTTTCATTAGCTATGCAGAATCCCACCCACAAGCCCCAGCCCCAACCCCAGGTTCCAATGGGAACCTGCATTGTAACATGATTTTTTTAAGGCACATGAAAAATGTGAGAAGCACACAGTATTTCCTCATCATTTTTGGCTTCTAGGCTAGGTAGGCCTGTTTATTTCTTCCTGCCTTCCTATCCATATTACGAAGCCTGTATCAACACACACACACACACACAGAGCACACTTACACATACTCTGGCAGTCCGATGAGAATTAAGGGTGCAGTAGTGTACTAAGTGGTCTTTGCTCCCCTAGAATTTGAAATCCCTGGTAGAGAAGCACCATGAACTCCTCTGAGGACTGAAGGTTGAACCAGGAATAGGTAGCAGGAGGGTTTGCAAGCAAGAAAGGAAACATGCCACCTGAATTCACAAATTGATCTTTCTACCTAGCCAATGTTAAGAGCTGATGAGCAGCTTAAACCTTATGAAATTAAAAATACATGTTCATGCTTAGGGAATCCTGTGAGTCTGGTGTTTATTAATTGAATCAAGTGACTCAACAATTCCTGCAGCAGCTTGGTTTAGATTGAATTTGCTTTGATCATGAGCTCAAGGGAGCCACCAGTTGCTTCAATAGGAGACTGAGACTATAGCCTGACTCCAAGTCTGCTCTAGGCCAGTGAAATTAAAAACTCTTAAAGTAAAGCTTGTTAATTAAGGCTTATTTATTGAACATCATAATCAGACAGACTGGTGGAAGGTTATAATAAAGCTAAAAAATTGATCTTTCCTTGTAGATACGATCATTCCATTGATTTTCTACAGCCCCACCTCTCATTGCAGAAGTAAGAATTTCATCAATTTATCAAGAATTCAGACATACCTAAATGGATTCCATAAGGTTTTCCAAAAAGACAGCATTCCATAAGATTTTGTTTCACATTGCTTTGAAGCATGATTTTAAAAAGAAAATCAACTGCTGGCTGGTGGCTCAGTGGATAGGCACCAGCCAGCGAACTCAAAGGTGTCTGGTTCGATTCCCAGGCAGGGCACATACTCAGGTTGCAAGTCAAGTCTCCAGCCATGTATGTAGCTGAAGGCAGGTGAAAAGCAACCATACAGTGATGTTTCTCTCCCTTTCTTCCTCCCTCCCTGCCCTTTTCTCTAAAAAAATAATGAATAAAATCTTAAAAAAGGAAGAAAGAAAGAAAACCAGCAAAACAACAATAACAACAACAAAACAAACACCTCTAATGTCAGAGATCAGGAAGCCAGTTTGCTAATTTGAGAAAAGTAACTTTTTTATTTTGCTCCTGGGGGGCTGAGGAAGTTTGGAAAGCTGTCTTTAACTACACAGTGGTTGATTGATTTATTTACATGTTGGCACTTTTGAATTGTGTAGATGTTAAGGTTTCCTTCCTCTTTAGAGCTGTATTTTATTCATAGCAAAGTATAAGGGCTAATTTGAAGATTGCACTGATTGACAAATATACCTTTCTAGTATTCTGGCATCTTACTTGGATGTTATACCATTACATTGTAAACTCTTTCATAAGCCTGTAGATACTGTTTTTATCCCCATTTTTTTCAGATGGGTAAATACAGATTAGTGATATTTTCCACTTGAACTAATGATTAAATGTTTTGTCCCAAAGAGGATGCATAGGCCAAACATTTAAATAGATCCAAGAAAGATTCACATAGATTAATTGATTGATCTTTACCCAGTCTGAAGGGTAAATAGGATAATTTGGTTTTCTTAGGAAGAAGTTCATTTTCCCACATTTCTTTCACACATTCTAATATGTCAAGGACAGAACATTTTATTCTAATTATGGCATTAAAATTGTTTCTTATTCTGATTTAATTTAAACCCTGAACATGGAATATGATTTGTTTTTCTTTTTGTTTTAATATAGTTTCTTTTTTTTTTACCTTTTATTTTATTTTATTATCTTATTTAAAGGCAATCTACTTGTTAGCTATGTAAACCTGAGTGGGTTACTTAATAGTTCTGATCCATTTACTCATCTATAAAATTGTGAAAATAATAATACACTTCACAGGCTTGTTATAATGAATAATGGGTTCATTTTGAGTTTTTAAAATATTTTATTTTTAGAGAAAGGGGAATGGAGAGAAAAAAAGAGGGAGAGAAACATTAATGCATGGTTACCTTTCATGCATCCTCAACTGGGGACCTGGCCCACAGCCCAGGCATGAGCCATGACTGGAATTTGAACCAGTCAACCCTTTGGTTGAACCAGGCAACCCTTTGGTTGCCATGTCAGCACTCAATCCACTGAGCCACACCAGCCAGGGCTAGGTTAAGTTTTAAAAAGTGACTACAGTAAAGTCTGGCACATAATAAGGGCTAGGAATTTGCTAAGTAAAAACTAAAAAGGGTTAATATGTTCAGACAACTAAACTTAATTTTTAAATAAAATTTCTAATGACTTTTTTTACAATTAGGAGAAATTGAAATGGAAAACCGTATCCTTGAGTAGAAAATTCAGCACTTTGTTTTTTGGAAGTACTTTCAAAGATTGATTTAGAGTTTGCTATAAGGTTCCTAGTTCTTCCTCCCTAGGCTGTAATTCTTCAACTAGTGTATCAGTTACTCAAGGGTGGAATTGGAGGGGGGTATATCTTACTCATTTTAATCCTTAGAATACTATAGAGAATTTGCCAAAAAATTGGTGTCTCTAAAATGTTGGTTGACTCAATGGCATTTAAAGCATTCATTTTGGTAATTTTCTTGGAATTCCTAGCTTGGTCTAACGCCCTGTCTCCAGGACATGCCCAGATGGTCCAGATCCCTATAATTATGGCTAATCAACCACAGCATTGCTGTGGGGAGTGACTTCTGCTATAACTAGGCAGGAGTTGATAATGAAGAGACAGAGGTCAATAACTTCCAGAAACCTTACCAGTAAGTTCATCATCTTCTGCTTAAATACTTCTGAAATAAGTTTTTAAAATGAGCCAATGGGTTCAATATCCTTCTGCTTAAATTATCATGAGAAAGCACATAAAATATTTCATGTGAAAAAGTTCCTGGAATTTTACATTTTGTCTGATGGGTGAAATAGTTTTTAAAAGAAATATCTCTAGGGAAATTCAAATCCTCAAAAAATTGTCTAGTAAATGCCCATTGAACAATCAGGAAAATAGGTCCTGACCAGGTAGCTCAGTTGGTTAGTTTTGTCCGGATACACCAAGGTTGTGGGCACATACAAAAAACAACAAATGCATAATTAAGTGGAACAACAAATTAATAACCCTCTGTCTTTTTCTCTCTCTAAAAAACTCTATAAATAAAAATTTTTTAATATTTTAAAAACAATTAGGAAAATAAAATAATCTATTGTCTGCATTCAAATCATTTTCTGAAAGTTAAAGGTATGTCTTTTTAAAATATGGTAACATTGTTTTATAAAAACATTTATTGATGTCCTGGGTTCTTATGAAGACAATGTACTATGCATATAAGTATTCAGTGCATTTTAATTATCATCACCATTATTGATATTGACACCTTTATTATCTTCTATTCCTTATCCTTTTCAATTCCCACCACCATCCACTTCCTTCTTGCTCTAATCCCATCTTCCTTGGCTTGAGCCAAGCCTGGCTTAAGGACTCATGCTACTCTTACTTTCCTAAATCCAGCAAAAGTTAAGAGTGTTGAAATTTGCTGCCAGAAACCAAGCCCTGAACCTTCATCATATTCTTGACAACTTGAAATCCAGTAGCTTAATGGGTACAGCGAAGCTAACCCCACATCCACTTCCACACACACTTTTGCCACTGTGAAATTTAATGGCAACTATATCTGTAGCACTGGATTAGTTACAGAGATTAGTTAAAAGGTATGTGAGAGCATAGTGGGGGAAAGATGGAGGGGGAAAGAGAAGGAAGGAGTTGTAGCTAGAAGGCTGGTGAAAGTACAAATAAGACAAAGCAAATGTGGACGAATGAGGAGCTGAAAGAAAGGGTCCGTCTAAACTAAGGATGCAACAATGGAGGAAAATGCATGGGAGAGTGAAAGTACAGCGAAGTAACCATGGAGACAGATCCTTGTCTCCTACGCTCTTTCCTTAAGCATTTTTCATTTTATAATATCTCAGAAAGTTGCTTTGTTTTAACCTCCAAGAATTCTAGAAATCCATTTTTTCCCCCCACAACCTCTTATGTCTCTAGGATGTGTTGCAGCTAGAGGTGGATATATTTCAGTAAGATTACAAAATTAAAGAAATCCAATGGGTTATGTTTCCTGTCAGCTGTTAGCATCTGCGGTTGTGCTCTGTAATGTGAGTTGTATTGCAGATATCAAAGGATAAAGGGAGACAAATAGCATATTTGGTTTCAGGGCTTATTCTACTAGAGTTGATAAAATAAAATACTACCGACTTGGTGACTGAAACAACAGAAATTTATTGCCCCACAGTTCTGGAGGGTGAAGTCTGAGACCAAGGTGTCAACAGAGTAGGTTCTTTCTGAGGGCTGTGAGAAAGAATCCATCGCACGTATCTCACGCAGCTTTAGTGGTTTGCTGGTGATCATTAGCATTCCTTGACTTATGAAACATCTCTGCTTTTATCTTTACATGCTATTCTCCCTGCGTGTGCATCTATGTTCAGATTTTCCCCTTTTATGAAGATACCACACAAGGAATATTGGATAAGGGGCTCATCTTTCTCCAGAATGACCTCAACTAATTACATCTGCAATGGCTCCATTTGCAAATAGGACACATTCTGAGGACTGGGAGTAATGACTTTAATATGTGAATTGGGGGAATTACACAAGTCAATGCATAACAGTACCAGTTTGGAAAAAATCTAACAATTTACTGTAACTAGAACATTATCATTTGGGTTGGGTGTCTTTCTTGGGTTTTATTTAATAAAACCCAGGAACTTAAAGACCTCTAATTAAAAAACCCAACTTCCAGGCTACCCAGATAGAAACTCTCATGTATATCTCGCATGGAAAAAAACCTATCAGTATGAAGTGAGAACAGAGCACCAGCAACGGGTAAGGAAGGGTGCAGCTGAACTTGGAGATCAGAGATCTAATCTTTTCCACTCGGCCAGCCCACAATCACAAAGCCCTTCTCTTTCAAATCTCTAAACTCAAGATATGGAGGCTAGTGAGAAAGAGCCTATCCATACCTTTTCTACATTACTTAGTCTTTAAGGAGCAGGGGAGATTGGAAAGGGGATGTTTCCTTTCTGTTTTGCTTCTAGAATATATTTACAAACCCCGTGAAAACATTTAGTTCTAAGCCAATTTATTGCACACATAACACACTCACTCCCTCTGCATGTTCATTCATTTTGTTTTTCCCTCTCTCCTCTCCCTGTGCTGGGGGAAAGACTGAGGAGCTACTGATCATGAAATCTTTCTCAAAATCTCTGAGCAGTTTGTTTTTTTTTTTTTTTTTGGTTGTTTGGTTGGTTTTATTGGCCATACATAAAATTTACTCTAACTATTTATTATTATGGAAAACAGAAATTCTCATTACCCTCCAAAACAGAGCTTTGTCAAAGGGATATATTTTATCCCTTGGCCACAAGGTCATTAGGAAAATCCAAATATCGAAGTGTTCTTTTTCAATAGCCTCTTAACAGAAATACAACTTTACAAAGAGCTATTTAACTTGCCTGAATATAAAAATACACTGTAATTCACCCATAAATCTAATGTTTCAAAATGGAGAGAAAATACTATTAAATGCTTTCTGAAAAAAGCACTACCTATTAATCTATGAACCATTGTTGAAAGACAACTCTCAGAATTATCTCTCATGAATATTCACTTCTGAAATGAATGGAAATCATAGTCTAATTAATGATGTACTATAAATAGAGGTACAATAAACACATATATATACACAACATTAATATGATTTCCCCCTTTACAGGACCATAATGAATAAAACAAAGAGCAAGCAAAACAGAACCAGATACATGAATACAGTGAATAGACCTTCAGTGGGCAGGGGGAAGGGGGCCAGGGGCAGTGGGGAGGAAGAAGCAAAGAAGGGGAGCAGTTTAGATAAGAACCTAGTATGGAAGAACCATGGACATGGACAACAAGTGGGATTGATGTTGTAGGGTAGTGGGTGGGTGTGGAAGGGGACAGAAGGGAGTAAAAAGGGGATCAATGTAATACAACAACAATAAAATTAAATTAAAAAAAATATGAACTCTTTCATGTTGAAAGTGGTCTGGCATATTACACATGGATTAATTTCTATCAAGCTTCCTCCTATTACTTACATTTCTATTTCTTTTCCACAGCAGTATTCACATGTAATGGTGTGGGTCTTTTTCATACTGTTTACATTCAAGAGGTTTGATCCAGTGAGTCATTTCATGTGTTGGAAAGGAACTGGGATAACTGAACCCTTTCCCGAATTCTGTAATTCTATTGAATACATGGTTTCCCTCCAGAGGACATTGTCACATGGCTCCAAGTATTTGTGTGATAAATGAAGGCTTTTCCACATTCTTTATACTCTTAGAGTTTCTCTCCAATAGGCACTGTTTTAGGTGTTTGTAAGGAACTGGGATCTCACAGTAGGTGTTCCCACATTGTTCATGTTCAAATGGTTTCTCTCCAGTGAGATTTCTTTCATATTTTTGGAGACCTGTGGGATATTTAAATGCTTCACTATATATTTTACATTCATAGGGTTTCT
The DNA here is from genome assembly GCA_004026585.1 of Noctilio leporinus. Classification (NCBI taxonomy): domain Eukaryota; kingdom Metazoa; phylum Chordata; class Mammalia; order Chiroptera; family Noctilionidae; genus Noctilio; species Noctilio leporinus. The sequence continues at coordinate 77,050 of PVIW01002376.1, forward strand.
TTCTTTCTTTCTTTTTTAAGATTTTATTTATTATTTTTCAGAGAGAGGGGAAGGGAGAGAGGCAGAGAGGGAGAGAAACATCAATGCATGGTTGCCTTTCACCTGTCTCTAGGTATGGATCTGGCTGGAGATCTGGCTTGCAACCTGGTTATGTGCCCTGGCTGGGAATTGAACCAGCGATCTTTGGGTTCGAAGGCAAGCACCTTATCTACTGTGCCACCAGCCAGGGCCCCCCTTTTTTTTTTTTTTAAGACACATTTAATGAGCATCATGATCAGTCTATTACACTTAGCAATCAATAGCATGGGTGCAAAAAAACAAAAACAAACAAACAAAAAACCTGACATTGGTCCTGACTGGTGGCTCAGTGGACCCAAAGGTCACTGGTTCAATTCCCAGTCAGGGCACATAACCAGGTTGCAAGCCAGGTCCCCAGCCAGGTCAATAGCTGGAGGCAGGTGAAAGGCAACTTTACACTGATGTCTCTCTGCTTCTCCCGCTCTCCCCCTCTCTGGAAATAATAAATAAAAAATTTTAAAAACTCAACATTAAAAACCCTTTGTTGGAATGCTTTATACTTTCCACAGGATAGAAATTAAAATAAGCTGTTATACAATTAGTCACAAATACAGTCCTGGAGGTTTTGCCTATTCACATGAGTATTGTCTAAAACCTGTCTTCTTTGTAGCAACTCGGCCCTGCCACCACTGTGCTTGGCTGAGTTCACAAATCTGTTGTAACCTGTAGCTTCCCTGTCACTTCGCTGGCTCTCCTCTCCTGCTAAGCTTTGTTTCCTGGCAGTAATTAAAATCTTCTGCCACTGCCATAGCTACTGCTGCTGCTGGAACTGCCACAGCCACCTTGGTTTCATGGTTTGGCAGAGAATTGGTCTCCACCACCATAAGGGCCAGAGCTTCTGCCTCCAAAGTTTTCTCCTTTCATGGGCCCAGAATTTGAAGATTGATTGTTGTAATTGCCAAAACTATTGTAGCTTCTGCCACCTCCAAAATTGCTTCCATCATTACCAAACCCATTATAGCCATCCCCACTGCCACCATATTCACTACCACTACTACCACCAGAGCCACCTCGCCCACTGAAGTTTTCTCCATGACCAGTGGTAGTGAATGGGACAATATAAGTGAAGTGAAGAACTAGATTTTCTTACATTCCTTACACTTACAGGTTTCCTCTCTATTGCAACTTCTCTCATGTTTTTCAAAATGCCTGAGATAACTGAAAATCCTCTCACATACGGTACATGCATATGGCTTCGTTCCATAAGTCTGATGCTCATATGTCTTATGTCCAGTTTGCTATCCAACGAACATGTTCTTGTTCACAGAGATTTAAAACAAGGCTGATGTTTCTTTCACATTGACTACCCACTTCCCTACCATACATCTCTCTACCACGTGACTTCACTTCTAGACTTCCAGGGTCTCTTGCAGTTCATCCTTTGCAGGTCACAATGAGAAAAATGCGGTGACACAGCCACCAGGGCCACCCAGGGCAGTCACCACAGGATCCCCCGAGCCTTCTCAGCCCATTTTCTCTGCAGGAGACACATCCACAAAGGATCTGAGACAGGACAGGCTGCCAACCACAGATGCAAAGGATAAAAAGCGCCCCAGGCCCTGAGTAGTTTTAAGCTACTGCTTATACTTGAAAAGGAAGAATATCTTATTTTTAACCCCAAACTACTAGTAAATGCAGGGAATCAGAAAGAAATTTGAGTGCAACTAAAAAAGGATGATTCATGAAAAGATGTAAAGTTAATTAGAACAACAACAACAAAAAAAAAAAGCAAGAGAATCACAAATATTAAGTTTCAATAAAATATAGGTTTTATTTTTAAATTCCTAGTATATTAGCATTTAGTGTCTAGGTGACTAGATGACCATGCTACTAATAAATGAATGCTAGAAGAAAGGCAAACTTAGTTTTTCACAAATGCTAAGCTATTTTGACATCAAACCACTATTAAAAAAAATTCCTTATCTCTTTTCAGTGAGAGACTCATCCATTTGAAGAAATTGAAAAACATCCTAATAACAAATGTTACCATGCTCATAGAGTACATTGTCTAAGGCCCCATACTCTTTTTTTTTTTTCTTTAAGATTTTATTTATTATTTTTAGAGTGGGGGGAAGGGAGAGAGGCAGAGAGGGATAGAAGCATCAATGTACGGTTGCCTTTCACCTGCCTCCAGCTACGGACCTGGCTGGAGACCTGGCTTGCAAACTAGTTATGTACCCTGGCTGGGAATTGAACCAGTGACCTTTGGGTTCACAGGCCAGTACCTACCCACCAAGCCACCAGCCAGGGCTCTCATATTTTTAAAGAAGTGAAAATCCATCAAAATAGTTCTAAAATAAGACATATGTCACCATTTTTTCTCAAGCCTAATTCTCCATTCTTATTTCAGGCATTTCCACTGTCCAATTCCACTGATAACAACTGAAGTGATTTATGAAGTTTTCTTGTTGTTCCTTTCCTGGATGGTTGATAATTTGCACCGATAAGATTTAATCCTTGCATTGACTAGTGACTGCTTGATTTGACTAATTTTTTTCCCTAGCCCTCCCTTAGCTGGCTCTATTTTCTAAATCTTACTTTTGCAAAAGGCTGACACAAAGTTTTCTTGTCATTTTGCTTTTAGTTACCAGTAATCATTTAAAAATATATTTAGTGCAGTAAGAGAATTAAGATTTCACAATTTAAAATATATATATTTTATTTATTTTTAAAGATAGTGGAAGGTAAGGAAAAAGAAAAGGAGAGAAACATGAATATATGGTTGCCTCTCTCATGCCCCAAGCTGGGGACTTGGCTTTCAACCTAGGCATGTGCCCTGATTGGGAATGGAACCAGCATCCGTTTTGTTCTCAGGTTGGTGCTTAATCTACTGAGCCACCAGCCAGGGCAAGGTTTCACATTTTTGAAGTGTTGTTTTTCTCTTTGAAAACTAAAACTTGATTTCTGCTTGAACCTGTCATTCATAATTAATTTAAGTGGATTTAAATCCAATGAATTTCTTTTCTTTCTTTTTTATTACACAAAGGATATGGGATTGTTATGAAATAACTAAAGATCCAGATATTCAAAAAAAATTTTAATCACTTGTAATTACAATGGCACAGGGGTAATCATTATTTAATATTATCTTCAACTTGTTGCATATCCTTCAACTTCATATTATATATTGTTATTTTTTAAACATAAAAGGAGATCATGTATATATATTGTTTTGAAGTCTACTTCTTTATCTTAACAATATATTATGCATATGTTTCCTTATCAACGTGTATTATTTTCAAAAATTATTTTATGTTTTTAATTTTTAGAGAGGTGGGAAGGGAGAGAGAAAGAGAGGGAGAGAAACACTGATGTGTGAGAGAAACATAGATTTGTTGCCTCTCACATGAGCTCCGTCTGGGGATTGGGCCTGCAACCTAGATAGGTGCCCTGACTGGTGATCGAGCTGGTGACCTTCAGCTTTACTGGAGGTCACTTAGCCAACTGAGCCATCTTGTTAGGGCTCAAATATTACTTTCAATGGATGTGTAATATTCCATTATATGAATGTGCCAGTCTACTTTATCAAGTCCCTACATTCAAAGCCCTTATTATTCCCATTCTTTTAAGTTTTTTTTTAAATGTTGCAAACACAGACACAGTTTTACAAACAGGATGGCAAAAACAGCTAAATGTTTGCATGTGCCATGAACTACTTCCTTCAGATTAATTGAGAAACTTGCAAGAAATTCAGGTATCTTCACGGAATTGGACTTTGTTGCCCTTTTCCTGATCATGATAAAAAGTAAAATATATAAACTACTTCCCTCCCTTCAGCAGAGAAAAATACAGTGTTTCAGTGTTTCAGTGAGACATCCAGCGAGAGCCACTAGCTTCAAACTCCCAGTGGTGCTAATTAGGTTTCTGTGGCCTTTTCATCATGCCGTGCAGTTCAGAAGATACAGTCTGCTAATGACCAAATGACTCATGGAAATGGAATATGTTTGAATCAGTGAGAAAAATAATAAGCAACCTCAACTTGTGTAACTTTCCTGGAAATAGAGATTATTATTTATAGGACATTTCATAGGGAAGATAACTTTAATTCCTGGATATTAGCAGTGAATTGTGATTTGGGGCTAGATCATGAGTTGAACAAGTGGAAACCATCAGGTAATCACCTTGCTTCTAGAGACCCAACAGCAAAACAAGAAGTGAATGAGCTAATGGCTGTAATTGTGGAAAGGGACTTCATGGAGATCAGGGCTTTGTAGTTTCTGTTTCTTCATACCCTTATCCATGTGAAGGAGAGAGAGAGAAAGAGAAAGAAAAAAGGGAGGGGGGCAATAGATGAAAGAAAAGATTAGAAGGATTGGCTTGGCCCTGGAAGTATTCAAGCACAGAATTTCTAGTTATTTTTAGATCCATGCATCCTTGACTCCTGGAGGATAAATTGGAACAAGCAATTTAAAAAGTAAACCCACGAAGCAATAAGCTTTAGGCAATGCATTTAGAGCCCATGAGAGAGTATGAGGGTTTGGTAGTAATTATAAGTGCATAGTGGAAAACTAAGACTCACATGTCCAGATTTGTCTCTGATTACAAGTCAGAAAGATAGAGAAAACGAGCAGTACTATTTAAAGGCAAGGGAGGTTTAATTTCCAGATTCCTTTGCCAAAAGCTCTGGTTTAAAAATACAGTAATGATTTTTAACATAAGTCAAAATGTAGACATTTAATCTATTTATTCATTTATTTAAATGCTATATCATGGAAACATATAAACACATATATGTTTTATGTATACCTATATATAATATAGAGAAAATTAATCATGTGAAATCAAAGAAGCCAAACAACATAAAAATAATGCAATGACTACTCATGTTCAGATCATTCCACTCAGGAAACAGTAGTTATCAATACCACTGATAATTAGTTTTTTCCTACCTAACTGCATTGTGACATATAAAAGTACTGCTAAAAACATGGATAATTTTGTACATCTTTAAACTTCATATAAACAAAATTACACTGTGTGGGGTTTTTTTGTAACTTGCTATTATGTTTATAAGAATTGACCAGGGTCACATGAGAGACAACCATGTTCATGTTTCTTTCCCTTTGTAGGGTTAGGTCATTTGTTTTACTGTTGAATTGGATCACACACACAAAATAGTTACTCATTCTCTTGCTGATGAACATTTTGCTTGTTTCCAATTCCCTGCTAATACACCACTGCTGATAAAAGCTTTTCTAACCTGACTCCTGGGCACAAGGTTGACAGGGTTTCTGGGATATTTTTCCAGGGTAGAATTCCTGAGTGGCAGGATACGTGCCTTTCCAACCTAACTAGAGTTTAAACACTGGAATTAATGTGTTTTTTCCAAGGTGTACTCCAATCAGCAGTGAATAAGAGCTGTTCTTCCATATTCTTGGTAATACTTGAATTGTTAAGTTTTTTAACGTTTGCCATTCTGATGAATGGGAAATGATACAGTGGTTGTAATTTGTCCTTTTGGTTTCTAGATCGAATATGTCTTTTTTATTTTTTTATTCTAACTTTTTAATTTAATATTTATTGTAGTGCTTCCATTATCATTTAGTCTGCTACTACCTTCTCCCCCTGAATATCTTTTTAAAAAATTATATTTTACTGATTATGCTATTATAGTTGTCCTGATTTTGCCCCCTTTCCCCTTCTCTGCCCAGCACCCCTGACTACCTCAGGCAATCCCCGACCATTGTTCATGTCCATGGGTCATGCATATAAGTTCTTTGGCTACTCCATTTCCTGTATTGGACTTTATATCCCCATGGCTACTCTGTAACTACCTATTTGTAGCTCCTAATCCTCTCACATCTTCACCCATTCTCCCCCACCCCCCTCCCATCTAGCAACCATCAAAATGCTCGCTGTATCCATGATTCTGTCTCTGTTCTTCTTGTTTGCTTAGTTTGTTTTTTAGTTTCAATTGTTGATAGATATGTATTTTTCCATTTTATTGTTCATAGTTTTTATCTTTTTCTTAAATAAGTTCCTTTAACATTTCATATAATAATGGCTGGTAATGAACTCCTTTAGTTTTTTCTTGTCTGGGAAGCTCTTTATCTGCCCTTCAATTCTAATTGATAGCTTTGCTGGGTAGAGCAATCTTGGCTTTAGATCCCTGGTCTTGAATATTTCTTGCCAACCCCTTCTAGTCTGCAAAGTATGTTTTGAGAAATTAGCTGACAGTCCTATGGGAACTCTCCTGTATGTAACTAACTCCTTTTCTCTTGTTGATTTTAAAATCCTATTTTTAACCTTTGGCATTTTAATTATGATGTCTTAGAGTGGGCCTTTTTGCAACCATCTTGTTTGGCATTCTCTGTGCTTCCTGGACTTGCATGTCTAATAAATATTTCCAATTTCTTGCTTTTTCTCTTTTCCTTCTGGCACCCCTATGATGCTAAAGTTGGACCTCTTGAAGGTGTCCCAGCGGCTACTTATTGTTTACTTATTTTTGGATTCTTTTTCATTTCTCTTGTTGTTCTGATTGGCTATTTTTGGTTCCTTATGTTCCAAATCATTAATTTAATCCTCGGCTTTGTCCACTCTACTGTTGTACCCTTCTTTTCTAACTAGATCTCTTTTATGCTGTTGAGGTCCTCACTAAGTTCCTTGAGCAACCTTATAACCAATGTTTTTTAATACTGTATTTGGTAGGTTGCTTATCTTCATTTCGTTCAGCTCTTTTTCTGGAGTTTTGTTCCACTTTCATTTGGACCATGTTTCTTTGCTCATTTTGGCAGTTCCCCTATGTTTGCTTTTATGTATTGGGTAGAGCTGCTTTGACCCCATGTCTTGGTAGTGTAACCTACTATAGTAGGTGTCCTGTAGGATTCTGCGCTCTATCAAGGCTATGCCCTTTGTGTGGGCTGAGTACACTCTTCTCTTGTAGTTGAGCCTTGGTTATTGGGAGGGATTTACCCAGGCCAGTAAGCTACTAGGATTGGCTATGACTGATGACCATATTTTTTCCAAAACTCATTTCTTTTTTAGACATTTATTGTCAGGATGTACCACAGCTTATTTATTCATTTACTTACTGAAAAGTATTGTGTTGCTTCGACATTTTGGCAATTATGGATAAACTGTTATCACTATCCATGTAAGGGTTTTTGTGTGGACTTAAGTTTGCCACTCCTTTGGGTAAATACCAAACAGTACGATTGCTAAATTATGTGGTAAGAGTATGTTTAGTTGAATAATCTTTTTATATTTTTTCAAAGGATGTTTGTTACATTTTATTCTGCATTTCTATGTATTTGTAACAATTTCTTTCCTTCCTTCTTTCCTTCCAGGATAGGTTTAGTACAATATTGTCAGAGACAAAGTCAACCTTGACTTTCAATTCCATGGAGTCCATCAGTGGCTATCCTTTTCTTAAGGACTGAAAGTTCTTTGTGGGGTAGAAGAGCATGAAGCTCTAATTGCCAAAAAGAATGAGAGAAGCCCAAAAAGAAGGGTGGGCAACACTGAAGGCAAATTTCTACTGTATAGTTCTACCTAAACCCGACCTTACCTACAGTTTTAGTAAAATAAAGTAACATCATTCCTCTGAAGGATTTACTGCTGCCTTAGTAAGAAGCAAACAGATTGTTGACTTAGAAAATAATGAGTTATTTTTTTCCCTTTGATGTTCAGTGTTTTCTGTGCAAGAGTTCTCCAGGGAGAGTAAGGGGGGAAATGTTTTCCTTCTATAGCTGGTGAAAACTATACATTTCTTCATAGCAAGGAAAAGTGCTTTTATGACACTTCAAAAGTTGAGTCCATAAGCTCCTGCTGGGATCAGCATGATAGCTGCTATCAGACCAAAATTACAATAGACTCCTGTCTCAGAAAAGTCTAGGAAAATGGGTCCCCTGGAGGTAGGGCTTTATCCTTTTTATGTTTCCGTCTAGGGTATGATTTCAATGAGAATCATATTAGAACTGAAATGAAAGTTTGCCCATCTTGAAATGAGTAAATCTGTCAAACCCATCCCTTATTTGCATAAATATGCAATTTCAAATAGTCACTGGCTAATAATACTTATTTGGTATCTTAAAACTTGCTCTGCATTTTCTCAGGCTGTGATGTTGATGCTGAAGATGGAGATAGAAAGTGCGTGCTAAGTCACCAGTTTAGAACTGAACCTACGTTCTCTGGGATCCTTCCCTGCTGACTCTTCCACCTTGTGACATTGGTTTTGGTAATTTATAAGAGATTCATAGAAAGTATGAATCGATGCTGTGGAAATGAATTCATAGAGCACTGGGGAAATGCTGAGGGTGTAAGGACTGGGACTGGTTAAAACAGAGAGGGATAGGAGAAATGGAGATGTTTGGGGTAGTCAGTGACCTCAATTCACATAGGTCTGACTGCCTTCCATGCAGATTCTGAACAGCTTGAAGAGTGAAATGATGCTGTACCCACCTATGTGTCTGCCATGAGTAGGTGCTTGACAGAATAGGTGTTCGATAAAATCCGAATTAAAAAAACACACGCACACATTTACAGCCCACACTTCGGATGGTCAAAGAATAAATAGAAATTAGAGAGATTTTATTTTCATTTGTCCACTTGTGTTAGTCACTGGTAGGTTAAAAAAATAATAAAATAAAATAAAATAATCATCTATATTCTCTAAGATTCTCAAACAACTTTTTTTGAGGGATTGCTATTTTAAGTTCTATGTTTTAGTTCTTTATGCTGATATTATGTTTACAAGTGATTAATCCAATGTGCTGAGGGCCTATTTAGAAACTTGTAAGTGATAATGTATTAACTTTAGCATCACCATACCCTCATTTACAGGGTGCATGTAATAAATTGGCAAAATTTTAGTAACAAATAATATACCATAAAAGTGTTATACTTTGAAATAAATTTATTCTTATATGTAAATACACAAACATGGTCATTATTTTTAATTGTTTAAAAAAGTCTCCATTTGCTGCAATAATTGACTCAATTGGACTTCAAAATCTTGAGCATGCTTTAATTAACTTTTGTTTATCTATGGACATCATCATGTTTTCAATCTTAGCTTTAACAGCCCCTTTATTGGAATGAGGTTGTTTATTAACTTCTCTCTCACAAATGCTGCGTACGTAATAGTCTAAAGGATTTGCATCTGGTTAACTAGGTGGCCAGATTTCCTTTGACCAGAATTTAGGAACATTCAAAAAATTCTCGCACCTTTTTGGCATTATATGCTGGTGCACCATCTTGTTGGAAGGTAAAATGATGTCCATTTGCAACTGGCTTCATCCATGGTACAACAACTCTCAAAACGTCAAGGTAAACATCAACAGTCACCTTCAAGCCTTGTGGAAAAAATTGCAGGGCCATGATATCTTCTCTTTCATTGCTGGCAACACCTAACACCATCACTGTAGCAGGGAATTTCATTTTCATGACAATTGGGACTTCATTAAGATTCTCATAGAGCCACCTGTTGTTTCTTCTGTTGACTATTTGGTCCTGCTGAAACTTCTTTTCATTGGAGAAAAAAATCAGAGGGTTTTTCCCTTTGGGAATGTTTTGATTTTGTTGTCAGTTTCCTTGCTTTTTCAAAGCACCTTTCCTTTGTCTGCTGTGTCATAAACTGGCCTCTTCTAAGAACATACTATCTGTATCTGATATCTTCAGCAATAATCTTGGGAACCATTGCATCCAACATCTGCAGTTCTCTTGCTATGGAGAACATTGACTTTCCTGGATCTTCACTGATGATCTCCTGGATTCTGTGTACAATATCTGGACTTGTGTGATCCTTGTGTACCTTACACGTTTTCCTTGTTGGTGTAGTGACCTCAGGATCAGCATCATACACCTTCACATTGTCAATTGTATGTAAAGGGATGTTACTGAAGTCTGCAATTTCCTTAGCAGTTTGCCCTGTGCACAGTCCAGAAATAATGGTTGCTCTAACATCATATTCCTTCAACATGATGGTTGCTCTCAGAATTTAATACTTTATATCTGAAATAATGATGTTAAATCATAACCTTAGAAACACAGTTTTTCAAAATTAATAAGAAGCACATGAAATAAGGAAATGAAAATTTATTGCCACTTTATTGTGCACATCCTGTATATTCTCTCTAATCTTCTACTCATAATATGTGATCAGGATTTACTATAGAAGTGATCTTAAATGGGTGTTTTGTTGAGAGGAGGGGTTGGTTGGAGCCATAAAATGCACCCTTCATGTGATTCTACAGAATGCCCTCTACGTGTTTAATCATCACGGTACATCACCAAACTCCAAACTTAGAGTGGGATTAACCACTGAATTTCAGACGTCTAAGTCCAGGGGGTTACTATCTGATTCTTGCTATATATCACCCTAGAAAATTAATATGTGACTCTCATACAAGTGGCTGTATACACTCAAACTGCAAAGGGGCTTAAGATTATTTGGAATTGTTAAAGTGTCAATTAGTGATATTTGGGTTATATCACAGAAAATAATTACCAATATTTTACACAATGTCCCTATAAGTACAGGTTGGTAAACTATGGCCTATAAGTCAAATGTGATTGTTGCCTATATTCGAATAGCTTCAGAGCTGAGCTGTTTTAATATGTTTAAATGGTTAAGATAATTCTAAAGTAGAAGACTATTTTATGACTCATGAAAATTCTTTGAAATTCAAGTTTTGGGCTCATTAGTAAAGTTTAATTGGAACATAGCCATGCTCATTCATTTACTTAGTGTTTAGGGCCATTTTCATGCTACATGAACAAAATTAAGTAGTTTCCGTAGAGTCAGTATGGTCCAAAAAGCCTAGAATATTAATTATCTTATATTTTACAGAAAAAAAAATCATGCTTCCTACTTTATGCCACTCTTAGAATGTATCCTGTGCTAAAGTCACGAGGGGTCAGAGTCAGGCATGGCTGCCTCCTGTTCTTTTGTTTATATGAGAGGCTTATATAAGATCTCCCTTCTGATGTCTGTGTAGACAGGAGCATAGCTTGAGTAACCATCTAATGGTTCCTGATATTTTATTTTATCTTATTTATTTATTTAGTTTGTTTCCTGATATTTTAGATGAGCAGTCACAGGGAAACCCTCAAATGTTGTATAGTATATACGCATGAGATCTATACCAAAACTATCCAGCTCATGTCAATATAATTAAAACAGTTTACGCAGCTGATACTTTCAGGACAGACCTGGTATATATGAGCACTTATGAAAGGGTGGGCTGTAAAGTTAAGAAGTCCATTTCCAGCCTGGGACCACTTGAATTTCGCTATATACAGGATGCCAGCTCTATGGACTTCCTATTTAGCCAAAATTTCTTTTGGTCTTCATGTTCTTCAAGTAACCAGGCTATATTTGGAGATATTTGGAAGCCATGTAGGTAATCGCGTTTTGCTTTGGTTTGTTTCCTCTGTTTACTCTCGTGATTGAGGCTAGAATTTGCATGCCTTTAAGATTATTCAAAGGGATTTCACTGGATTACTGTGACTTTGGAAGCTAAGTAAAACTGTGATGGCATCTTGAAGCATACTATTTCCCTGGAGTGACATCTGTGGGACAGAGTTCTATCCTTGTCAACCCCAGGGCTTTCTGGGAACCTGGGACACTAGATTCTGCTTCACGGCAGCAAAAACCATTCTTGATATTTCATGATAATCATTCTACCACTCTAAGAGCAAAGGGGACAGAGGTCAGTCCCATTTCTCCTTGCAAATAATTTTATAGGTTTAAGTTCCACATTTAAACTTTATGGGCCTCCGATTTTAAAATTACAAACCAGTGCGGTTTGACCAGATGACCTGGGTGGCCAACTGTAACTGCAAAGCATGCTACTCTTACTTTAACTTATTGAAGATTGATTCTTACCTCATTGATTTGACTCTAAATTCTTTTATTTTTATGTAAGTTGTGTATTTGCTGTCTGTCTAGCATTTAGTGGAATTTGTTTTACTTTTTATTTTTTATTTTACTCCTTATTTTTAGAGAGAAAGGCAGGGAGAGAGGCAGAAAGGGAAACATCAATGTATGGTTACCTTTTACCTGCCACCAGCTACAGACCTGGCTGGAGACCTGACTTGCATCCTGGTTATGTGACCTGGCCGGGAATCAAACCAGCATCCTTTGGGTTTGCAGGCTGGTGCCTATCCACTGAGCCAATACCCAGGGCTTTGTTTTATTTTTAAGGAATTCAAACTATTGCAATAAATAGATATGCTTAAAATATAGTAAAATATTGCTTACTACGTTTAAAAGAGAAGTCATGCCCTGGCTGGTGTGGCTCAGTGGACTGAGCTTCAGCCTGCAAAGAGAAAGGTTATCAGTTTGATTTCTGGTCAGGGCCCAAGCCTGGGTTTCAGGCCAAATCCTCAGTTGGAGGTGTGTGAGAGGCAACCAATCAATGTAGCTCTCACATATTGATGTTTCCCTCTCTTTCTCCTTTCATTTCCCTCTAAAAGTAAATAAATTAAAAAAACAAAAAAAACAAAGAGAAGTCCTTAGTACTAGGTGCCAGTTAATAATCACAGGAAAGCACAAAAACAATAATAATAAAATAATACATACAAATAAAAGTAGTGAAATATAAGATAACTAGCTCTACATAGTAAAGTATAAACATTCTGATGTGGAGGAGTGGGGGAAAAAGTCTTAAGGCATTTTATAAAAAAAAAAAAAACAATCTTCCTCTATTAAGCTAAACAAAAACAGCTTCTCAAACCATGTCACCATGCTTCAGGGTCAAATTAGCTTTTTGCTATTTGTTCACTAAAGGTATTTATTAACAGCATTTTTTTGGTTCAACCATCTTCAGACTTCGTCAGTAATGGAAAAAGGAAGGGCATTGAAAAGAGGCAGAAGTAGTCGGTAGGGAAGAACAAGAATCTAAGAAGATAGAAAGAGAAAGAAAAGAGGAAATGCCTCTAAATTTCAAGTTGATAATAACATCTTAAGGCCAGCTGAAGACTTTAATTTTTTAGGGAAGAATTTTTGACCTCATGAAACACTTAATGAATGTGTTTTGTTCTTCCTAAGAACAGAAAATTTAATTCAAAATTGACAACAAATACCCAATATCCAAAAGTTCTGTTTGATGTTTGCTATAACAAGACATACGGTATCTTACAGGTATTTTTTGGTGGCAAGCTTAGATAGCCTGTTGTCCTTTTCAAATAGCTCACTGGTACATTGCCAAATGTTTGGATATAGTTTCTGTTTTTCTATAGCTTGAAGACTGAATCAGAAAGAGTAGCTTACTCAGAAGAAGTAATTTCATTCTGAAAATATTTTAAAAAATAATTTAAATCACCAGGGGAATGTTTTTTTGTTGTGTATAATCAAATTATAGATAATATCTTTTTCCCCACTATATAAATACTTACCCTAGGCAAGTGATACTTGTCATAGTCATAAGACTCCCCCCTCCCCTATCCTCACAACCAAATGGGATGCTCACTTTTCATAAAAAGGTTGTTAATACTAATTAGGTCACTGTAGCGTTTGCTGTGAAGATGTGAAATATTGTTAGTGTTCTGTCACTTGCCAATCAACAAGTCTGAATGCCTGGAATCAACATTTTGTTTTGGAAAGAACACTGATGTAAGATCTAATGCTGGGTTTACCAATAAATGAACAGAACAATTTGACATTCTGTGCTTCAGTTCCCTAATCTAAAATGAGGGCAGTGGACACAATTTAATATCGTCCTTCTCTAACATTTTATGATTGGAGTAAAACCCAGAGAGAAATAAAGTAATACTTGAGAAGAACTATTACACTGAAATTCTACTGTACAGATTGTCAAGAACTGAAAGGATGGAGCTGTTCATGACTGTCATCTGACTGATAGCACATAATTGCCATGTAGGGTGAGCATAAGATTACCAACGTATTTAACTGCTATGAACCAGTTGTTAAAGACAAATAAATCATGGTTCCTGTCCTGAACAGGTTGGGTGATATATGTAGATGAATATGTACATTGAGTTAAACTATGTGGTACTATTGAAAGAAAGGAAGGAAGGAAAGAAAGAAGAAAGGAAGGAAAAGAGAAAGAAAGAAAGAGAGAAAGAAAGAAAGGAAGAGAAGAAAAAAAAAGGAGGGAGGAAGGAATATGTTTGAGAACTTATTTTTTGCAAACATTCTGTTAACCTTGGGAAAACTAAGAGGCATAAAACATGAATTTATCTTCAATGAACGTGTAACATGGTTATATAGGGAAAACATACCTTCAGGAACAATTTCAAAATAAGGATTCAAATTATTAAGAACCACGTAAAAGGAATATACAAAACAGCCAAAGAAATGAAGAACAGCTCATTATGGCCTACAGTAAAAATACAGTTGAGAAAGTTTTATGAAAAAAAGGTATGATTTGATTTGTTATTTGTTCTTCCAGAGAAGATGAGAACTTTATTCATTCACTTTCCCTCATTTATTTAACAGATTTTGTTTACTTATTAAAAATACTGCAGCCCACATAGTTTGATTTGGGTTTGAAGACTGGTGAAAGACTACTTAGGCTTGGTTTAGGAGGCTTTTGCTTCAGATTGCTCTTTTATTAGCAAACACACAGGGTAAGAGAAGGCATGAGGTCAAGGTTAGAAGTGAGTGGTTGAAGTGCCTTTATACCTCTTTTGCTCCTCCATGGGAGCTTCTGGCTTTCAGCTCACCAGGAATGAGGAATCCATCAAGGTGGATGAACACTTTTACAATGTCATGGGTTGTAAGGAGCATAATAGCACTTTAAGGTCTATCCCATTATGGCATGAGGAAATCGGTGCTGAGCCATTATTCCATTTTTCTATGTCTAACTTCACTCAACACAACATTTGGGTCCACACAACATTTCAAGGCAGAGGTTCCAGTCATTATCCAATACACAATTAATGCTTAGCACTGCATAACGGGGCACATGACAGATAAAGTTTTTATCCTTACGGAGTTTACATAGATGGATGTAACTTGTTCATGAGATAAAAATGGATATCTAACGACTATCTCTGAAATAGAGAACAAATGTACAGCAATGATAAAAGGATAGGCTATATCCACTAGTAGGAGAAATAAAGTGAAGAATATCTTATCCCAGCGAAAGACATTATACTATAAATAAGGAGTTGTTAAAGTTTATTGAAAAAAAAAAATGGAGATGGTATCCTTGAGAAGATTAAACTAGCTATAGTGTGCAGTGGAGTTGGGTAGGGGGGCAGTCAGAGACCAAAGGGGAAAATATGATTGTGATGGTTAATTTTATGTATCTACTTGACTAGCCCATGAGGTGCCCAGACACCTGGTCCAACACTATTCTGGGTGTATCTGTGAGGGCAATTCTGGGTGTGATTAACATTAGCAGATTGACTAAATAAAGCGAAAGCCGTTGATGTGGGTGGGCATCATCCAACCAACTGAAGGCCTGAAGAGAAGAAAGAAAGAAAGAAAAGAAAAACTGACCCTCCCATGCAGAAAAGGAAATTTCCTGCAGCCTAGCTGCCTTTAGCTGGAACATCAATTTTTCCTGCTTCCCTATTCTAATGGAAACATTGACACTTCCTGAGTCTTGAGCCTGCGGGCCTTCAGACTGAAACTGCATATGCTATTGGTTTTATTTCTTTGGAGAACTCTAATACAACTAGTTAAGAGATTTTATTTTGTAGTATTCCAGGTACAAGGTAGTAAGGGTGATTCCAAAAGGCAAAGGAAAGAACAAATGAGGAAAATATTATAAGGACAAGTAACCAGAACTTAAGTGATTTTTATAATTGACTGGAATGAGGGCAACAGAGGAATTGAGTTAGCCAGCTGGTGTTACAGTTCGCCTTGCCCACTCATCTGCTTCAGGGCTGGGTTGGGCAAGCCAGTGCAAATGTTTGGGCTTCATGCAGTCCTGTACCTTCTCATGCTTAAGCAGCACAAAGATAACCCAGATGAGAGGTTAGTGGTGCAAGCAGCATTGGGCAAGGCAGGTCAGGAGTGCCTCTCAAGCAAGGGGGCTGGATGCAAGGGGCTGAGCAGATGGTACTCTAAGGACTGGTCTCTGCTATGAAAGAAATAATGTTTAATGAGCCCTTTCTAGGGAAGATCAAAGTCTCCTCTGTAATTACAAGAACATGCTGGTACCATGCACTCATCTTGAAGGGACATCAGAAAACTATGGACTGGTGAATCTGGAAAAGTGTAAAACTAGGTCCAGAATAGGTAACTCCTGAGAGAATGATGCTACCATTGAACAGGACAAGAAAACTCCAAGGAAAAACTAACATTTCCCCAAAATGGAAAATGAATCATTTGGCTTTGCACAGGTGACTATGATACTGTGGTAATAACTTGCAGTAGGTATCAAAGAATCATAAGTAAATGAAACATTAGAGTTTGATGATACTTTAGAGGCCACTGTACTAAAATTTCTTATTTGAGAGACAATGGAAGATAAGATTCAAAGAAGTTTAATGATTTGCACAAATGTCACAAGATAAGTTGGTTAAAAAAGTGGGATGAGAAAATAAATTCCTTTCACCTGAATATTTTGACTCAGCCCCATGAAAGGCACTAGGGATCCTGAGTTCTCATTTCTTATTCTCTGGTGACAGTGGGTTCCACCTTTCAACCTTTCACATGGGAATGTTGGACAAGGTAACTCCCGCCATCCCTTCCTTTCATGCACTTAGGAGAGCAACATGGCCAAAGGAACAGATTTGTAAGCTTCGAGAATGTTTAAGGTCCCTAAGATCAATGCCTCCTCTTTGTGGTTACAAAAATATGTTGGTGGCGGGAACTCATCCTGCAGGGACATCAGAACACTATGGACGAGGGAATTTGGAAAAGTACAAAACTGGGTCCAAAGTAGTTCCTGAGAGAATGGCGGAACCATTGGCCAGGACAAGAAAAACACCAGAGAACAGGAGGTTAATTAAACTTCATGAGATGTTGTGATTTTTGGTATGGAAAGAAGAGAAACCATGAAGAAAAGCCATAGAGAAGAAGTGCGTGGTGAAGAAAGAAAATAGGAAGGTCCCTGGGGTTGAAGCAAGAGGAGGGGCTGAGAAAGGACTAATGAAAATTGGAAGATGCCACTGGCATCAAGGTGACTATTGAGCAAAGACCATGAGGTGTGACAATGAGGATCCTCATATGTGGTAGACTTAAAGTACAGTGGGCAAATCTTCAGAAGTAAATTATAGAGAAGAAAATAGATACAAAAGAGAAGAAAATAATGAGTGTGCATAGTTCAAAGATATACTAGAGTCAGAGATAAGGTTTGTAGAATTAAGGTGGTGTTAGCATGGCTGTAAACAGAGAATAGCAAAACACTGAAGATGTGAGGAAGAAGATTTATCTGAAGGAATGAGGTTCCAGAAGAGGTAGAAGAGGTGGAGCACTGTGAATATGGGTAGAGAAACTTATTTTGGCAAGGGGTAAGGTACTCCTTCCTCTGAATAAGGAGTGAAGGCAGAGAAGGCCCCTGAAAACACAGAAAACTAAAAGTGGAGGTCAATAGTGATGGTCTGAGGTGGAGGATAGTTTGAGGGTAAATGAGGGACTTGTGACAAGGGTGTGTGAGTGGCTGAGGACTGAGAAAAAGGATTCAAGCAAGTGCTGGAGAGGGACGTCAGAGTTATTAACTGAAAAGTTGAGCTGCCATGAGGACACTGTTATAACAAATAGATAAACATAGACAGCCAATGTTTCAGTGGCTCTCACAGGCACAATTTTATGCTTTTTGGTTTAGTGTTTGAGGGCTAAAAAAAAGAAAATAGGTCTCCCAAGGCTGGAGCTGGGCAGAACTGAAAAATGAAAGAACGGAAGGTGCCTGGTACTGTAATTAAGGCAGTTTAAAGTTGCTGATCAGTGTCTCAGGCTGAATGTTAGGGGGTGAAGCCATAAAGGTATTAAGGAGCTGGACAGTGTAAAGGGATCAAGGGACTGGTCATAAGGCTAGAGGAAGAGCCGGGTCAGTAATATGAAGATAGCAGGAAATGCTAGGTCGGTAAGTCAAGATTAGAGAGGGAAATAGTTCAGTGAAAAGAGGAAGCAAAGAGAATGGTTTCTGTAGATAACAGATTCCTGCCCTTGTGGAACTCACTTGCTATTGGGGGAGGGGTCCATAAATCATAACCATAGTGAATGAGCAAATTACTTAGTAGTATAAAAAAGAGATGGAGCCCTGGCTGGTGTGGCTCGGTGTATTGAGTGCCGGTCTGTGAAGTAAAGGGTCACTGGTTTGATTCCCAGTCAGGGCACATGCCTGGGCTGTGGGCCAGGTTTCCAGTTGGGGGTGCAGCAAGAGGTAACTGCACATTGATGTTTCTCTCTTCCTCTTTCCCCCTCCCTTTCCCTCTCTCTAAAAATAAAGAGAGAGAGAGATGGATCCGCAGAGTAGGGGAGAGGGAGCTGCAAGGCGAGGGTAAACCTGTCTGTTAGGTTTCACAATAGGGTGAGGGTGGGTATCATTGAAAAGGTAAGATTTGCATGAAGGTTGATGGCAGTGAAAATGAGGAAGAGAAGGCTAGCCCAACTTTTTGCTACATCGTGCTGCTGGATCTATGTCTTTTCTGAGCTGTAAAACTGAGAAACCTGGTTTTTATGTCATGGCCAGAGATAGGAATGGCATACATTTTGAATTCCTTCCCTCTATGTAGAAATATCTACCGTCAGGCATAAGACCTGAGTCCTGAGACCGGTATAGTTTAGCAAACTGCCTCCTCAGTTACTGTGGTGATAGTACCTGCCTGTATCCTTCAAAGATGTCTCAGCCTGCTGGCCAGGCCTGTGTCCTTCAAGGAGATTGCAGCCTGCCCATGAGAACCAGGTAATTCCCCTCTTGCAGTTGGCCTCTCTGTTCTCAGAGCCAGCTCTCCCAAGCCATCAACAGGGAGATTCTTCAGCCTACGTCCCTTACCCTCTGTAAAAACCCTGCCTTTCTTTTGTTCACTGCTGAAAACTTCCTGCGTTGCAGTTGGCCAAATAAATCTTTTAAACTTATGGCCTGTTCCCTTGTCTTTTCTCCTCGCATTCTCCCCTGATCTAACACCCACTTCGTCATTTTGTGCATTACCTATGAAATACGGGAGTCTGCATTGCGGGAGATAGCTGTGCAAGTTCTGGCTGGGGAAAAAAGTTTAGACCTAAACCAGAGGTCTAAACTTTACCCCTTTAGGATTATTCACTAAGGATGGATTCCTATCTATATAAATGTTAAATGTGTGTGTATATTTACTTATTTACTTATTTAAGTTAGATTTCTATCTATTAAAATGTTTCACTAGGATTTTAAGTCTTTATTAAATTGTCAGTGAGGTACATAGGGGCTTATGTTTAAACAGAGGCATCTGAATGGTCTCAGGAACATTGTATCCCTAGTGGCTGATAGGAGAATTCTTCTAAGGGAGAAGAAATCCAGCTTTTGAAGGGAAAATGTCTGGCTGAATGAGCCCTTGGGAATTTACAGATTTTGATGAAGACTTGGACTGTGAAGCTATGAACTTGGAAGTCTGAGTCAAGATTTGTTTATTTCATTAGGAGTCAGGGTGACCTCAGCTTGGATCTGGGCTACATAAGAGTTATGGGTAGAGCTGAAGGTGGAAAGGATATTGTTAACACTGGTTGTTAGATATGAAATTGCACACACCCTATTAAGTATTATTGACATTTTCAAATCTGACATGGAATCATTTCTAAAGCACAAGAACTCTTTCACAAATGTTTCCTGAGTATCTATAATAATGAAACCAAAAAGGACTCGCTAAGACCACAACAAGCTTTTTAATCAACAATTAATCTCAGGAACGAGTTGTAAAATTCCATTCATTACCGGAAAAGCCCCATTTAATTTATTGTTCTGGCAAATAAATAATTTGAAATAGAGTTTGAAGCAATGTATAATCAAAGATAAGGACAAATCTTAGATGCCAGGGTATAAGTGACATTTGATAAAACTCCCTGGTGTTTCTGTAGTTGTATCCTTGTTTATAAAACCGCAGCAAAGAGAGTTTAATTTATCAAAACAGAGTTATCATTCCAAGATGTTTTTATAAACACCATAAAGGCCACATTGTCTAAGATGAGCTCCTGCCCAGATGTAATTAGGAATCGACACTGAAAGTGGAAAAGCCAGCATTTGTGCTGCCTGTCACCTACCATACCCAATTAGCAGAGGTAGGGACTGAATCTTTGCGGGTGCTTTATTCAGATGGTCAGCAATCTGAGAATGGTAGGTTTGAACCCTAATAGACCATCTTCAATTCCATCATAAACAGACTCTTTCTGAGGAGAAGGAAAAGGTAAGTAAGGGGTTTGGAATTCAGGGAAAATGTTAATCAGGTAAAAGCTGCAGCATTCTTTCATCTGTGCCATGGGCAGTGGTTGTCCCTCCCTGAAGTATGTATAATGGCTCAGATACCATCATCAATTTCTTGTAGTTCTCCTGAGGCACAAAGGTGGAACTACTTATAATCTCCTGGATCACATCTTCAGTTCCTGAAATAATAGCTCTTCACATACATTGATTACTAAGCTTATTAGCTGTTACCTAAAACTAAAATTTTTCCTTCATGTGAGTT
Organism: Noctilio leporinus; assembly: GCA_004026585.1. NCBI lineage: Eukaryota > Metazoa > Chordata > Mammalia > Chiroptera > Noctilionidae > Noctilio > Noctilio leporinus. Next base: position 97,642 of record PVIW01002376.1, read on the forward strand.
CCCCATCAATGCTATAATTTTCCAAACCACATTGCTAATGAGGTTAGAATATGATCATTTCTACTAACTGGTGACTGCTCCAGTAGGTTATCAAGAATGGTTAGTATGGTGCTGGGTAATGCAAGTGTTAATAACCCCTGAAAGTATCTAATTCTTACTCATCTTCTGTGTCAGTTAGGATGACAGTTTAGCAGTCTAATGTGTGTTGCTGCCTCCCTATAAATTAGGAGAAAAGAAGAAAGGAGAGAAAAGGGGAATAAATGCCTTCAGCTGAACCACCTTTTTAAAGAGAGAGACTACAAAACCCAAAGTAACTGTCACCTTGAATACTGGATATTCAAGAGAAAAACCTTTCAACATAGACCATGTAGGTGAAAGAGACATCACCCACCATTGAATTAGGGAAGAAGGAATTCATTTATAACTTTGCCCTTGCCTGGACATTGGACTGTGGTGGTACTGATAAGCAGGTAGCCAGTATGGAGAGTAGAGGAAGATTACTTCATTCACTATCTAAAGAGGATCTCAGGGTAGAAATGGGAAGAAGGATTGTTGTCTAAGTGAATTTGAATTTCCAAGGAGGTAGAAAGAGTGTGTCTAGAATGCTTTAATTAGGAATGGTCTCCGATGTTGGGACTGTATTCCTGATGAAATACCATCTTTAAATAATCTGGTCCATTAGTCATCACTGCTACACTCAAGCAACAAACAACTTTGGCCCACCACACTGGTGAAAGAGTTATGAAATCCCATTTTTGCCTCACATGGAGGTTAAAGACAAAGGCAGTTAATCTTCCAAATCATCAAGAGTTTTCTCCCATATTAAAATGCTGGATCACAGAGTCACTTTAGTCACACCACATAGCCAGGAAGAAAATGTGAATAAGGAAAATACTTTTTAAGGGACTCAGTGACCTCAATATTAACCTGCAAGTTAATTAGAAATTGGCTACCTGTATATTACATAATTTAAATGGTTAAAATGATAGGTCATGTAGGCCAGATTTTTTTTCAATAGATTAAAAATATTTTAATTTAAAAAATTTAGTAGAGCTTCTTCTGTGTACAGAACTTGCTTCTTCAGTCTACAGAACTAGCTTTTCTTTTATTCTATATCATAGGAGGTATTTTAAAATATGGTTGTAGCAGCCTAATTTTGCAATGCCTGATGTGAAAGCTGTAGGTGCCTATCACCCTCAAGCATCTTGTTTGTATTTCAGTTCTTCATCTTTCATCCATTCTTTTTATAGCAAACAGACAGTGCATGTATTTCTCTGTGTTCTATTTTCTTTTCTGCGCCTTGTTCCTCTTTCATTTCCAAGGAGTTACTTGGATGGTCATACATGTCTTCAAGCCTTTTTCCCTTTCAATTCTTAAATAAGTATTTGTGCCAGGGATCTCAGAAGATAATTATGTACCTATCTATATCCATATGTGTTTTCTGAGGTCATCAGACATCATACTCAACCCCTGGGCTGCTGTGACTTTGAGATTTAGCTGGTCAGCTGGAGAGGGCTAACCCTTCCAAGGGGCTTTTCCAATAGCACCACAAGCACCCAAGTTTTATTCCTATGTGAGAGAAAATAGAAAATAAGGAGAAATAAAGTGTAGCTACCTTTTAAAGACAACATTGAATTCCAAGACCAATGAAAATTGGAATGGAACTAACTACTCTAAAATTGACAATGTCAGGTTTTCAAAGATTCCCCCAAGAGTTACACATTTTTTAAAAAAGATTTTATTTATTTGTTTATTTATTTTTAGAGAGAGAGGATTGGAATGAGAGGGAGAAAAACATCAATGTGTGGTTGCCTCTTGCACACCACCAGCTGGGGACCTGGCCTGCAACCCAAGCATGTGCCCTGACCAGAACTGAACCAGGTACCCTTGGGTTCACAGGTTAGCATTCAGTCCACTGAGCCATACCAGCCAGGGCTATACATTTTTTTTCTTTTCTTTTCTTTTCTTTTTTTTTGGTTTTACCCTTTTAACTCAAAGAAACTGTTTTTGGCTTAATTAACAAAGATAATTTTTCTTCAAGCACCACCTTGAAATATCTTAACTGCTCAATGATTATGTCTTTTTTTAAATTTAATTTTATTGTTGATGTATTACATCCATCCCATTTGCCCTCTCCTCTCTTCCCTTCCCCACCCACCCAATCCCCACAAAAGTCAATCCCACTTTTTGTCCATGTCCACAGGGCTATACATTTTTTAATTGAACTTATTGGGGTGACACTGATTAGGTTTCAGGTGTACAATTCTGTAGTACGTCATCTGTACACTGTGAGGTGTGTTCACCACTCCAAGTCTCCGTCTCTCACCATTTATCCCTCCTATATCCTCTTCAACCTCCCCTCTCCCTCCTCCCCCCATAATCACCATACTATTGTTGACGTCCAAGAGTTTTTCTCTCTCTTTCTTTTTCACTCAACCCCTCCTCCCTTCTTGTAGTATGATTCAATACTAATGGTGCTAGATGTGTGTGGTAAAAGCAACAAAGAAGAGGCTAGACACATGGGAAGAGCTCTTAAAGCCAGGTAGCCTTATAAACAAGGATTCAGAGGATCACAGTAACACATTCAAGTTCTTGAGCTTCACAGGGGAGAATGATCTGTGAGAAAGGATGGAAGCAAGCAAATTAGAAGACAGTTTTAGCAACCCAATGGAGTAACTAGGGTGACTTTGAATAGAACATGATGGGGCCATTGGGAAAACAGAAAAATTTGAAATATTATTAGGAGGTAAGAGAAATACAGGTAGAGGGACAGCTGAAAGGGCATGTGTAGTTACCAAATAAGGTGTTGTTGTTTTTTTAAAAAAAAGATTGCAGATGCTTGCTTTGGCTAGTGTAGCTCAGTGGATTGAGTGCTGGCCTGCAAACCAAAAGGTCACCCAGTTCAAATCCCAGTCAGGGCACATGCCTGGGTTGCAGGCTGGTCCCCTGTTGGGGGTGTGAGAGAGACAAACACATATTGATGTTTCTCTCCCTTTCTTTCTCCCACCCTTCTCTTCTCTCTAAAAATAAATAAATAAATCTTTAAAAAAATAAATAAAAATATTGGAGATGCTCAAACATGCTACACACTCTACCAAACAGTGAAAAGCACATGATTGAAGACACTAAAGCAACTGAAGAAAGTGTTTAAAGTTTATATTTTAGATATACGATTTTCTACTATGTAGATAAAATCAAATATCATGGAAAGAAAGATCCTAAGTATTGCCACAGTATTCTGTTTTCATGCAGTTTCCATTGTTTGGTAAAATATTGTGTAAGATTTAAGTTAGGCATGAAATTTGTTGTGGCTTATAAGTTCCTTAATAATATAAACTTCATTAGGATTTTATTATTTGCAAGATGTTTCAAATTAACTTTTGGGAGCATATCCATAATGGCAAAAGTGCTCAATTTTCTGAGTTAACAGTATTGATTGTTATGTTAAAGAGCCAAAGGGTGTAAAGCTATGCAAATATCTTGTTCCAAGGAAAGCAGTTTGTGGTATAAACTAGTCGTTAACAAGAACAAAATTGGTCTTGACACATTTCTGGCAGGTCTAGGAAAATATGAGACATATTCTCTACCACACACAGAGTTGTGTCAAGAGTAAGGGAGAATAGCTTTGTTGGGCCTAGAGAAAGCCAGGGAAATGCTGTAGTTGGACCAACCCTGCCTCCCAGTGGGACCAGAATGGAAGACTCTAGATTGAATTTATTCAAAGATTTTGGAACCTTCTAGAAGTTAAGGCTGGAAAGTAAGGGGCCACCAATGAAGAATTCACGAAGTGACAAATTTCACAATGATGTACATTTGGTGAAGACTTTCCACATGAGTAAACACTAATTAGCTTCTCTACGAGGTGATTTGAAACCAAAATGAACATTTATGGGGATTATTGAGGGGAGGAGGAATTAATGTTACTTTCATTTCATCCACACTTTCTTTGCTCTTCCTATAAAGTTGTGGGAATCATTCTAGAAAATAAAATGGAAAATGCAAATGCTGGTTGTTAGTTCAACAGCAGAATCTACTGTGATTATGTTTTGGGGAAGTTTGAAACGAAGAGATCAGTGGAGATTGGGTAAGCTACTGCAATCAAATCTACTCACCATTGGTTTATGTTAATAAAGTTTTATTCGAACACAGCCTCACCCAGTTGTGTATGTCTTATCTATGCCTGGAGCAAGTTTTGTTGTTGTGACAGAGACCCTAGTGACTGCAAAGCTAGAATATTTATTATTTGGCTCTTTAGAGAAAAATTTCACCAGGTCCCTAGTTCAATGAATCAGTTTAATTAAAAAAAAATTTCTTTCCCCCATAAGTTCCCCTTTTTCATCCTAAGAAAATACATTAAAGCAGATCCAAAAGGTTTCATTTATAAATTGTGTATATGTAACTAAAGGCTTAATTACCTCTCAACCAGCCTGCTGTGATTTGAGCGGAAATTGATGGGAAGCAAGAGGAGAAAAGAGGCTGTTAAAAGGTAAAAAGTGACAGTAAAATAGCTAAGAAACAGAAATAGTCATAAGGTCAAATGCACTTCCAAGGGAAATGTTTCCAATTTTAATATCATTTTAATCCCTTGCCCAGGTAACTAACAGACTCAATGTTTAAGGGGCTTAACAACAATTAATATTAAGTAAGTTTCATTCTTTGTCCTGCCCTCATCAAATATTAATTTATTTTTTTAAATTTTATTGAATTCATTAAGGTGACATTGGTTAATAAAATTATAAAGGTTTCAAATGTACAATTCCATAATGCATATTTGTATATTATATTGTGTGTTCACCACCCAAAGTCAAGTGCTAATTTCTTTACAAGGAGGAAAACAAAAATTAGAAAATGTGGTGTCTTGCAATTAAGTCAAAACTTTCCAAATAAACAGTAGAATGCTATTTCCTTTTATTTGAGCTGTCAAAGTGGGGCTATCTCATTTCCACATCTTTCAGAAAAAAAAATTTTTGTGGTAGATAATTTTAGAATTTGATAAGTGAAGTTTTGAAGGTTGATCATTTCTATTACCTGTTTTGGGGCAAAAATAGATTCAAATACTTAAAAAATACATACCCCTTGACCCAACAATGACTTTATTTCAAAATTATTCTAAATAAATTATTAAGGATATAGCCAAATATTTGCTATGAAATTCTTTATAGCAGGTAAACATAAAAAATCACTAAGTGACCAATAACAGAGGATTTGTTAAATAAATGATGATGTATCCATTCAATGTCCTACTTATAGCCATTGAATAATATTGTAAATAAATATATCTGAAAAACAGAAAATGTTCATTATCACATCTAATTGAATGAAACAGGGTGTAACATGGTATATACATTTTGGTTCACTTTTTATTACCTTTCCACCTATATCTCAGACTTTAATAATAAATTTATATATTTTTGAGATGGCTTAATTTAGAAGTATACACATCAAGTTTTTAGTAGTGATTATTTCAACAATGGACTTATAGATATTTGCAATAAAATTGTATATTCCTATTTTCCTAAATAAATTTTCTTTTTATGCCACAATATTATTTTACTTTAATTTAATTTTATTGTTGTTGTATTACATTTATCCCATCTTTCCCCCACTGCTCTCCCCTGACATATATGCCACAATATTATTTTACATTTTACTAAAGGCTATTGTCCAATAATTAAATGTAAAAATTAAATTACAATATATTTCAAATTCAGTTGGATATTTAAATTTTTAGTTAATATATTTATGGAAGTACTTGGAAACGTTTCTAAAATTCAAAGTGATACTATATTAGAAATTCACTTATTTGAGTAAAAGGCAAAAAAATAGATCTCTCTTGATTTTAACAATCTTAATTGAGAAATGACCAAGGGCATTACACTAGATGAATTTTGAATTTCATCTCAAGTTTCAAAATCCATTGAAAATACCAGATGTCCTCAGGTCTTAACTTACTTCCCATTATAGGCTTATATTATTTAGAAGTTTGTAGAGACTTCTAAAACTTAAATAATGAGTTAAATAATGGTTGTTTAAAAATTCAACCCTACAAACAAGTTTAGAGATGATCATCTGTCAGAACTCATTAGTGAAAAATAGGTTACATTAGCTAAATAAAGGCCATCCTCTAATTCTTTAGTTCACAGTGTCTTAGTAAGGCAGATGAAGTCTCACATCAAGCCACAGCTGGGGTCATTGTCCTGTATCTAGGGCTTCCCTTTGAAAGGATCAAATCCATAGTTATGTAACTATGATTTTTCTATTACACCTTTTTTTCAAATATTTCATTTATTATTTTTAGAGAGAGGGGTAGGGAGAGAGACATCCATGTATGGTTGCCTTTCACCTGCCTCCAGCTACAGAGCTGGCTGGAGATCTGGCTTGCAACCTGGTTATGTGCCCTGACTGGAATCAAATCAGCAACCTTTGGGTTCGCAGGCTGGCACCTTATCCACTGTGCCAACAGTCAGGGCCTCTATTATGCATTATCTGGTCTTATAAAGATATATAGATACAGATACAGATACAGATACAGATACATAGATATATATATTCAAGATTTAACTTTCAATGTACTTGTAACTAAACAGCTGTAAAGAAACCTGAGGTTGTTTTGTAACCAGATAATCTAATTTTGGAGTCATTATTATTTTTTAAGATTTAATTTATTTACTTTTAGAGAGAGGAGAAGGAAGGGAGAAAGAGAAACATCAATGTATAAGAGATACATTGATTGGTTGCCTCTCACACATCTTTAATCTAGGCTTGTGCTCTGACTGGGGATCGAACTGGAGACCATTTGGTTTGCAGGCTGGCACTCAATCTACCGACCCACACCAGCCAGGACTAGGCTCTTTTAATTGAACATTGGCCATGAGGAACTGGGGTTTCACTGTCTGGAAACTTGAGGTAAAGTGTGGTGAGGAAAAAAATCTCATTGTCCTTAATGTCATCTTTTCTTCATAAATGTAAAATTTTAAATCTTTTATTTCCCTAAAATTTCACACAGTGTTTTACTTTGGAAATCGCCACAGTGGGATATTTTAGTTATTCTGGGAATATAATTACCTGCACCGAATATTTGCATTTTTAAAGACATTCCATTTTCCCAAGGGTAGTTGGTACTCTTCGCTGTCCTTTTCAGTCTCAGATACATTGGGATAGGTTTAAGTGCAATTGCTTCCAACAAAGCTACTTGACTCAAAGTAAATGCCAATAAAAGTAATGTAGGCTTGAATGGTTTTGATTTTACATAGTCTCATATATAAAATAGGTATCTTTAAAAAGAGAAGGCAAGTCAAATGTCTGCCTTGCTAGTTACACTTGAAAAATCTGGGAAGAAATAAGAAAGTAAAATTTTAATGTGGATGAAAGTATCAGATTGGTTCCTAAGAATATATTGGTATTCATTCATTAGATTACCAAATTTAATTAAGATCAGCTTTCTAAATCACTACCCATTCTACTCAGAAAACCTTCTGCTTCATTTACCTTAAAGCCAAGGTAGATTCACATAAGTAGGTTTTTTTGTTATTTTTGTATTTATTTTTGTTTGTTTTTTTGCTGCTTTAGTTTTTTGGTGCAGAAATGCTATTTCCTGGTGGCAGAAATTGTTTTCCTGGGTAAGCTGTCAGCATTTTTATGCTTTATTACAATTATTTGTTCACTGCTGAAGCTGGATTTTAAAGCTACATTTCTGACCCATTTTCCTCAGGAATCTGGCATTTGGAGCTAAAGTGAGCCACTGTATTCTGACATGTCATTTAACAAAGCCTTTCTTTATTTTTCTCCTAAACACACATGTCCAGATATACTGTATATTTTTAAATCTCACTCCTTCAGGAAACTCAACTCAGTTAATACACCTGTTCCTTATATAGTATTGTTCTCTACCTTCTTTCTCCCATTCTGTTTTCTTCTTTTCCACCCTGAATAGTCTCTTGCTTTTGGCATAGTGTGTAGATTAGATTTTTTTTAAATCAGTTTACTCCTTTGAGGGAAGGAAATCATTGAAAATGTACCCTATAGTCATCCAATATTTTATGTTTACATATTTGGTATATCAAATTCATAAAAAAGGTTTGCTTTTCTTTATGATTTAGATGTATAAGAGGACCAAGATATCCCAATGACTACCAAAATTCTGAATTTATAAGTCAGCTCTCTCTCTTAAATTCCAAATCTACTTTTTCCTATATTGACTTAATTCTTCAATTATATGTCTCACAAGCACTTAACATTCAATGCATGGCTATATTTATTATCTTACTTCCTTTATTGACTTTTTTGCCTTCTTTTTCTCAGTCTAGTTAATGGACTCATCACCAGTGTTAAAATCAAAAAGAACAATTTAGCTGATCAAAAAATTGTTTATTTCACACTTCATGAGTGAGCAGCCTTTACCCTGTGAGTCCAGACAACTGCAAAGTAAGAGGAAAAGGCTGCATACTTTAACAGAAAGGGGCCAGTATCAAACAAGAAGAATGTACTCAGCTTAAATTGATTGGCTGAGGGTGCATATCTGACCTATTTGGAAACATCAAGGGACAAGAAAGTAAGCAGAGAGCCCAGAGCTGGCTTGGTGTTTGGGTATTGGCTGGCTGCATATACTGTGTTTCTGGTCATGAATAATACTAATAGGGACACAAAAGTTATCAAAGTTTCAGTTTGTTACCATGGCACCCTGGGCAGGAGCAGTTCCATCTCCAGTCTAGAAGTTTAGTTCAAAACCCGAACGCTCAAGTTAGAAACCCAGACGTCATTTCAGAAGCTAGTGTAATATAGTGAGGTGTGGGGAAAAGTGTAGTACACTGGATGTAAGGTAGGAGTGGGTAGATTACTTACAATACAACTTTCTAAATGGATAGAGGCATACCTGTGAGATAATGTGGGTATGGTTCCAAACGATGGAAATGAATATTGCATTAAACAAACTCACACACTATTATTGGTTTCCCAATGCATATAAAATTTAAAATTTATATTTACATGATATTATACTCCATTAAGTGTTCATATGCATATCTTATTTAAAAATATTTTATTTCTGAAAATGCTATCATCTGAGTCTGTTGGAAAAATGACACTGATAGACTTTCTCAACCCAAGGTTGCCACAAACCTTCAATTTGATGTGTGTATGTGTGTGTGTGTGTGTGTGTGTGTGTGTGTATTTATTCTGCAAAGCATAAAATGAAGGGCAATAAAACAACAAGGTATGCCTGTACTTTAGCCTATTTTACAATTTGAAAAAAATCAGAAAATGAAATATTTTTTAAGTCTGTTGTGAGATTTATAGACACTAATGTGTATGGAGTATTTTGTAGAAAGCAGTAATTCTCTCCATTATTTTTCATTTTTCCTGGAGCAACATTTTCCTAGTTCCTATGTACTTTCTTATTATCTCTCAATTGCATCCTTATCTCTTCTTCCTGCCACTTCCTTGGTTAACTTCTCAACCCGATTATCTCACTTGCCACCTTGTCCAGCAGACGACAACCCCATCCCACCCCACTGCCCGCCCATCCATCCTGCCTGCTGCAGGAAGAATGATAATAATAAAGAGTAATCCAGATTTTTATCACCAGGGTTCTTCCAAATCCCTTAACTGTTTGCAAATAACAGAGATAATATCCAGTGTCAGTAAGCACTTCAGAAAACAGTATCTAGCATGCTATTAATAGGAGTGGAGATCTGTGTTTTTCCAGAAAGCAATCTGCCCTATGGACCAAATACCTTTAAATAGCACTTCTTTGGCTCAGTGGTGCCACTGGCTGCACTTATTCTGAAATAAAACAAGAAAACATGCCCTGGGTTTCTATCCAAACTTCTTCTATGAGCAAACTTCTAAAACATTTTTAATTGATGAATGTGTTAGAAGAAGCACATGAACAGGACATGTTGGAACTGAAAAACCAAACTAAGTTTTTTAGCGCCAGGGGTAGAAAATGGCGGTCATGGATCACATGGGATGGAGTTGTTGGCAGTCTAGGGGAAATCTAACCAACCAGAAGGAACCAAAACTGACAGCAGAATTCATTGTGGTGAAAAGTAAATGGAGAAGATTCTGGTGAAATGTGGGGGATATAAGGTTTATTTCTGGAGAACTGGGGACATAATTCGCCTCCTAAATAGTACTGCAAGGCTGTTAGAGGCAGGCTGTGATATAAAATGTGTCAGGACACATGATTTTTTAAAAAAATTTTATTTATTTATTTTTAGAGAGAGGGGAAGGAGAAAGGAAGAGAGGAAGAGAAACATCAATGTGTGGTTGCCTCTAGCTCACCCCAGCTGGGAACCTGGCCTGCAATTCAGGCCTGTGCCCTAGCTGGGAATCTAACTGGTGACCCTTAAGTTCATAGGCCCACACTCAATCCACTAGCCACACAAGCCAGGGCAAGACACATTATTTTTTGCTGATAGGATATAAAGCATGTTTGGTTTTCGTTGTGTTTTCTCCTTTTAAACATTTCCATTGATGAGTGAGGATTATTGCATTGATGGCAAAAATAATCAATAAAAATCAGTGGCATTTTGACACCCTTAATATAAGGGTAAACGATTACTGTCTTCCATTTTTACACCTGAACTCTTTTGAAACATTTAGTTTTCCAAAATATGACATGCTTTTTTATTTCTTTCCCACATCTTTTTTTTTTTTTTTTTTAAAGATTTTCTTCATTATTTTTAGAGAGAAGGGGAGGGAGGGGGAAGAAAGAGAGAGAAATATCAATGTATGGTTGTCTTTCAACTGCCTCCTGCTGGAGACCTGGCTTGCAACATGGTTATGTGCCCTGGCTGGGAATCAAGCCAGCAACCTTTGGGTTCGCAGGCCAGTGCCTATCCACTGAGCCACCAGCCAGGGTTTCTTTCCCACATATTTACAACTGCTTTCCCCTGCAATAAACTGTCTAGGGAGTTCCTTGCAATCATTTATTCATCAGCTAAAATTTACTTTCTTCATGAAATATTCTGCAATAGTGCTAAATATGCGATATAGTTCCACTTTTGTATGTTCTGTCAACACCTCAGTTGTGGTACTTACACATTTGGTGTAATGTTTGTGCACATTTCTACTGTACAGTGAGCTCTAAGACTGCAGGCATTGTTTCACTTTGAACTTTGTGTTTAATTTAATAAATAACTTAAATCAACACATAGGAAGTGGGGCATTAATATATCACTTTCTTCAGCCTCTTCATTGGGTTTAGAGGGTGAATTTTTCACAGTGTTTCCTGAAGGACATCTCTGAGTAAAAAAGCTACTTTTCACATATTGTTTCTTTTTATATTTATCACTGTATGTCCATTTCATTTCAAATGAGTATTTAATAACTTTTTGCTCATTCTACATTTATTTACAGTCTGTTCTTTCAGAAGATCATGTTTCTTTTGCTCAACTTGTTTCACATACAAGGTAAGTTGTATGCATGTGAATTCACTTAAATGACTAAATTCACTTAAATGACTAAATTTTCATTCCATCAGAAGTAGAAGTTATTACAATTACTAGTTGTATTTATTTCTCAGATGTGGATATAAAGAACTTTACAATGCACTGTGCCAGGTGCTATACTTACAGAGGCTCAAGAAAGCAAACTGATTGCTTTCATTTTTCTTTAAGTTCACCTGGCAAGATAAATCCTGAGCTGGCTTTTAGATCAGATTTATGGAAATTAAAAATATGCTCTTATGCAGAATGTTTTGTTAAAAGATTGTATGCTGATATTTAATATATTTTAAGCTTATTTAACCTAAGTAAACTATTAAGTTCTTTCCAGAGACTCCACTAAACAGAATTTTTGGAGGAAAAAATGGAAACAAAACATATTTAGTTTTAAGAGACAAGTTAATTTCAGAAGTGAATAATTAAAGATTTTGACTTTATTATAACAATTATTTTCTTTCTTTTTAAATAACACTATTACATTGATTCTTTCCATAATTTAAGCAAAAGCTTTTAATAGTCCTTCATCTCTTTGACGAATTAGAAGGGTGGGTCTACATGTGTATAAGTTGATAAGCCCTGTCAAAACATTTCCAGGGTTGCATTTTCTCCCAGACAAATGTAAAACACCCATATGTCATACTTAATTTTGGATTCTTGTCTAAAATTGAAAATATGGCGAATGCTTTTCTCAAGGCATGCAATATTTCACTGGCAAATTTTGGCTGCAATCTGAAACCAGTGTGAATGTTCACAGGAAAGAAAATGGGGGAAGAAGATAGAAAGGAGGAGAGGAAGGAGTTGCAGAGAAAGGAAACATTAAGTAGAGGCCCATACCACTTGGCTAAATGGTGACTTTACATTTGATTAATTATATTTTATTTTGAAGCTGCTTTTTAATTTAATTTTATTTATTATTTTTAGAGGGAGGGGAAGGGAGAGACCCAGAGAAAGAGAGAGACATCAATGTACGGTTGCCTTTTACCTGCCTCCAGCTACAGGCCTGGCTGGAGACCTACCTGGCTTGCAATCTGGTTATGTTGCCCTGACTGGGAATCAAACCAGCGACCTTTGGATTTACAGGCTGCTTTTTTATTTTCATCTGTGATTTGTGGTGTTATCTGTGACTCACTGGAATCACCCCACACCCACACACATGCTAAGAATCACAGTATAAACAAGAATTATTTTTTTAGTTGTCAAAATGTTCAGGTTGGCAGTTTGACAGCTTTTTCAGGCTAAGAATTAGGGAGAAACCAAATTTTTACAGAAGTGTTATCTCTTTCAAAAAACATGACCCTAACTTGCATAAAAAGGTTGAGTTTGCTCTCCAGACTGCTTAAGAAATGCAACTTTTTGTGTTATATGGAATTCAGCATTGGTGCTGAAATGATTGGACTGTTTTTTCTTATCTGTTTTGAAGCAATGGGTTAAATAATATTAAACGTGGGCATGTCGCAATCTGACTCAGTGACTCATGTTGGCAGTGGCCACTTAAATAGAGCTACTGTGCCTGAGGATAATGGGGAGTTACCAGCTACCCTCTTGTCAGTTCAATGTGAAAATTAGCTTTAAAGAATTCAAAAAACAAAGAATATTTGCAGACAGTATTTGATTTCTGGATCTTTGAATTACGTTATGGGATTTATTTTCATTAAAATAGAATAAAACCTAAACTTCAAAATCACGATAGGCAGTGCTTGGAGTTTTTACTCCTCTGCCCCAATCTACCCTTTCATTGTTCAAAATTAATTAATTTTATCTATTTCTGGATTTCCTACCTTGTAGATTCCTCTAGGATATTAAAAGTATATTTTAAATGTTTTCAACAGAAGGTTGTCCTTTAGGATATATTCCAATATGAGAAGATAATGGAGCTGATTGTTAAGCGATCTGTTTCCACTACTCTAAAAACTCAGTCTAAGATAATTAGTTTAACAACTGATGATTTTGAGCAATTTCTCTTGAGGGAGTTGACAAAATTAAAGCATTAGACTTAGTAACTGTCCTAAAACCCCCTAAGGACTACATGGATTTAGTAGAAAACATACAGGCTTTTCCCTCTGGTAGCTACAAACTGTTACGAAGTTAGGCAAGTTCTTTTCCTGCTCTCTTTTTTTGAGGTCAAAGACCTACTTTATTTTACATTCTTCTCTCTGTGACTCTCATAGAACTGCCATAACAATAGGACAGAATCTTACATTTTATCCTCATAATAGGCTGAGCAGTGACAGGAAAGCTTATAGAAACACAAGTTGACATCTAATTAAGGTTATGTAACACCTAAAAACAGAAAGTCAAAAAAACAGGCCAAATGTTACTTCTTAAGCAACAGCAATAGCTACTAGCTAGTCACCCACTCTTCACTCATCAATGTTAATCAAATATATTTTTCTATGAAAACAATTTGTTAAGCCAACAACCAAGTAATTTTTCTCAATAATATAGAAAGCCAATCATGTTCCTCACTTAAGTTACCTTTTTTTAAGGTCAAAGAGCTACTTTATTTTAAGTACTTCTCTCTGTGACTCTCATAGGATTGTCATAACAATAGTACTGAATCTTACATTTTCTACCAATAAATGGTTGAGCAGTGGCACAAATAGCCAAGTTTTTTATCCTCCTGGGAGGCTCAGTTTCTCATTTATGAAAGGATAAAGACTTCATTAAACTTCTAAGACTTTTTAAGGTCAAACAATGGGATGATATATGTAGTATGTTTAGCACCAAGCTGGGCATAGGAAGATGCTCAGTTTATGGTAGTTATTGCTGTACTTTTATACCAGTAAACTAAAGAATATGAGGCAAGTGCATTTGTTAATACTTGATGGAACAATAAAGTATAATTTAGCAAGTATAAAACTTCTATAGTTAAATTTATTCAATGACTCAAAAGTGTCAGTTTATAATTTTGTTGTGTTGTTTCTATAAACATTTTGGCAATATTGGAACAACTTAACCTAAAATACACAGCATTTTAAGAAATAGATATGTATTATTTTGGGGAGCTCAATTAATTTGTTTTAAAAGCAAACAGCTGAGTTATCCAGAAATAGTTTGATTCTTTGACTATCTCAGTCTTGCAGCTGTTGGAGCTAAGGATTTATTTTTAATTGCTTTAGAAAGTCCCTGGGTTTCTAAATGTCTTTGAGTTAAGCCAAGAATTTAGTTTCCTACACTTTTTAGAACTTATTTTTTTCTGCTTTAATTCTATTTTATAATTAAATAAAGTTATGGTTTTTTTCATTATAGGAATAATACAGTTTATTGTAAACAATATTACCAGGAGAGCCAAGATGGCGGAGGAGTAGGAGGAGCTACACCAATCTTCTTCCAACACCAAAATGGAATTACAACTTAACTGGGGAGAAATCATCCAGAATAACCAACAGGACACCAGCTGGAGAGAAGCCTTATTACCATGGACAAAACAGAAGAGCCAGTTCCTCACAATGTGACCAGTAGGAAGTGTGGAGATACTAGAGGCTGGAGGGGCTCCCATGGGCAGCTGAAAAGAAACATCTCAGCAGTCGGGGGTTCCACCTGAGAAAGGTGGGATCTAAACCCCCAACTGGGCTTCCCAGCCTACAGCAACAAAGCTGAGAGCAAAACAGCACCCAAGGCCCTGGCTGGTAGCACAGTGGATAAGGCGCCTGCCTGCGAAACCAAAGGTCGCAGGTTTCATTCCCCAGCCAGGGCACATAACCAATTTGCAAACCAGGTCTCCAGTCAGGTTTGTGGCTGGAGGCAGGTGAAAAGCAACCATACATTGATGTCTCCCTCCCTCTCTATCTCTCTCTCTTCCCCTCTTTCTAAAAATAATTAAATTAAATCTTAAAAAACAAAAAAACAAACAAACAAAAAAAACAGCACCCAGCTGTGAAAAGTCTTTAGCTGGCTTGACAGAGAGACCAAGTTCTTAAACAGACCATACACAAAAATACAGTGGCAGCCACCTACCCTGAGCTCCAGCAGAGAAAGGTCACAGTGGCCTAGAGACATTTAAGGAGGGTTTGGGTCAGTGGCTTTAAGGGGAGAGCTGAGGGAGCAGCTCGTGAGTCCAGTACTGACCCATTCCCCATACACCCAGCAGACCACTCTTCTCCAAAGGGTGGGAGCCAGAGAGGAAGCCACAGCCCCACCCAGAAGTGCTTAAACCTGACCTCAGATCACAGACTGATTGGATTAACAACTAAAGGAGACAGACAAAGACAGTGGATCTCTAAAAGTCTCTAACTGGCTGGCTGACTGGGCCCAGACTGGGGCAGGAGCTGACATCACCATGCACAGATCCAGGATGTAAAAAAAGTGAACCTCTACACCACAGAAGGTCACACCATTAAGACAGTAAGTCAAAGCAGACCAATCCAAGAAGCAGAAACAAGAGTCACCTAAAATGGGGAGACAAAGAGATAAACCCTCAGCAAATGGAAAGGAGGAATCCCCAGGAAGAGTGCAAAATGAAAGAGAAGCAAGCACACTCTCAGACATGGAATTCATAATAATGATGCTAGAGAAGCTCACTGAGCTCAGCCAGTTCAAAGAAAACTACAAATAATACAAAGGGAAACTACAAAGAACTCCAGGAAAGCTACAAGGAACTTACTGAGAACTATACCAGCATTAAAAAAGACATAGAAACCATTAATAAGAGCCAGGAAGAAATGAAGAATACCATTTCTGAATTAAAGAATACAGTAAAAGGAATCAAAAGCAAGCTAGAGAAAGTAGAGGATTGGGTCATTGAGCTGGAGGTCAATGTAGAAAAAAATTCCCAGGCAATGCAACAAAATGAAAAAAGACTGAAAAAGAATGAAGAGGTTTTAAGAGAGCTGCAGGATAACATGAAACATAATAACATCCATATCGTAGGGATACCAGAAGGAGAAGAGGAGGAACAAGGGATAGAAAACCTCTTTGAAAAAGTAATGACAGAAAACTTCCCTAACTTGAGGAGAGAAAATGTCATGCAAACTTAGGAAGCACAGAGGGTCCCAAGGAAGATAACCCAAACAGGCCCACTCCAAGACACATCATCATGAAAATGGCAAATTTCAAAGACAAGGAGAGAATCCTAAAAGCCGCAAGAGAGAAACAGCTAATAACATACAAGGGGACTCCCATAAGGTTATCAGAGGATTTCTCAACAGAAACACAACAAACCAGAAGGGAATGGCAAAAAAATATTTCAAGCAATGAAAAACAAAGGCCTACAACCAAGAATACCCTACCCAGCAAGGCTGTCATTCAAAATGGAAGGTGAAATAAGGAGTTTCCCAGATAAAAGAAGTCTAAAAGAATACATCTCCACCAAACCAGCATTGCAAGGGTTGCTAAAGGGTCTGCTTTAAGAAGATGAAGAAACAGAAAGACAGAGAGAAACACAGGTACAAAGGTAAATGGATTAAATGCACCAATCAGAAGACATAAGGCAGCTGAATGGATAAGAATCAACTTTAACTTATGAATGCTTTAAAGTGGTCTTGTTACTATACCCAAAGAACCCTGAAACACCTATTCATAAGAACCTATGTGCCCCTATGTTCCTAGCAGTACTATTTACAATAGCTAAGTGCTCGAAACAGCCTAAATGCCCATCAGTGATGATTGGATCAAAAAACTTTAATACATTTACACAATGGAATTCTACACAGCAGAAAGAAAGAAGGAATTCCTACCCTTTGCAACAACATGGATGGTACTGGGAAGTATTATGCTTAGTGAAATAAGCCAGTCAGTGAAAGATAAATATGATATGATCTCTCACTTCAGGACAATAATGAACAAAACTAACAACAAGCAAAACAGAACCAGATACATGAATACAATGAATAGACCTTCAGTGGGCAGGGGGGAGGAGGGAGGAGGCAAAGAAGGGGAGCAGTTTAGTCAAGGAACTAGTATGGACGAACCATGGACATGTGGGATTGACTTTGGTGGCAGTGGGTGGGTGGAGAAGGGGAGAGAGGGGAGTAAACAGGGGATGGATGTGATACAACAACAATAAAATTAAATTTAAAAAAAAAGAATATTACCACTACATATACATGCAAGAAAGTTAAAATGAAATGAAAGCTCTTTGCCCTAAGTAACAATGAGATTTTGATAAATATTCTTTTATGCATCTCTGTATACATCCATGAAGCTTTGAGGGCCTGCCTTTCTCCAGGAGCCCCAAGAACTCCATGCTCCAGAACTCTTACCTTCAGTTTTCAAAGTTCTTGTCTGGTACAAGAGGACCTAAGTTTTGTGCTTATTTTCTCCAATGCATTCTTTTTTTGTTTTTTCAAAAGATTTTATTTATTATTTCCATAGAGAGAGGAAGGGAGAGGGGCAGAGAGGGAGAGAAATATCAATGTATGGTTGCCTTTCACCTGCTTCCAGCTGGAGACCTGGCTTGCAGCCTGGTTATGTGCCCTAGCTGGGAATCAAACCAGCGACCTTTGGTTTCACAGGCCGGTGCCTTATCCACTGTACTACCAGCCAGAGCTTCTAAGAAGCAATGCATTCTTAGAAGAACAGAGGACATATTTGTACCCTGCCAGCTCCTGAATGTGCCCTGCTTAGGAAAGGAAAATGGTGGTTAACTTGTATTTGAGAGAGGCAGGATGCATGTCTCCTTTCAGGACCCCTTTCATAAATGTCTAGTGACAATAGATTAACACTCATTAAACCCCAATCTTTCTACTGTTCATGTAGTTCATAGTAGTTCGTGCATTTCATGGACCTTCAAATGAGGCTGAACATTTGTGCAGCAGAGGTCCTGACAGGCTGCTCATCCCACCTTGTCAGACTTGATTTTTATTTCTGTAAGACTCCACCTGTCTCTGCATTGGACCCTCAGGAGGAGGGCCAGGAAGGCTTCCTGGAAGAAGAGCCATCTAATCTGAGACACGCATGAGGACCCGGAATGGCTTGCACCTACTGTTCCCTCTCAGCTTTGCCCTCTGGGAGGCTGAAGGCAGCAAAACTCACTTCAGGGATCATCAGGAGGTGGGGACCCCTTGAGTGGAGTTTCCTGACAGTTATTTTAATTGTCAAAGGTCAATTAAAAAAAAAAATGAAGGGATTTAGTCCTGGCTGGTATCACAGTGGATAAGGCACCAGCCTGCAAACACAAAGGTTGCTGGTTCGATCACCAGTCGGGGAACATAACCAGGTTGCAAGCCGGATCTCCAGCCAGGTCCATGACTGGAGGCAGGTGAAATATAACCATACATTGATGTTTCTCTCCCTCTCTGCCTCTCTCCCTTCCTCTATCACTGGAAGTAATATATAAAATCTTTTTTTTTAATGTTTAATAAATAAATAAGGATTTAATATTTAAACAATGCAGTCATCATGCCATGGGAAAGCTAAATGACATGATGATTCCCTGTGTGAACAAAGTTTGAAGTATCAGTATAGAGTGAAAATCAATAGGATTTAAACAGATATTCATATTGGCAATGGTGATTTTATTTCAAAAAAAATTATTTCAGCTGCCATATTAAGTTAATGTTAATAAAATTCTTTGGTTTATAAGTTTCTTTTGATCTCATAGTTATATGAGATGTATAAGAATGCCAGCTTTATATCTATTTTTATGTTTGTATTTATCTGAGTCAGAGGAACAACATATTGTCCATTTTAGAGAAACATAACTCTTCCCCAGCTTTGCTTAATATACATACATTATTTTTAAATCTTTATCCAAAATGCCATTACCTGACACACTGGAGATACTGGCTTGATAACTCTTATCCTCGTTATTAGGAAAGTAGAAACAAATTATTGTTCTGTATTGCTGCTTTTGAGAAAATCCCATATGGGAGGCAGTTCAGCTGAATGATTAAGAATTTGAGTTTTGGATCTTGGGAAATGAACTTGATCTTTAGTCTCAGTATTTAGAAAATGGAATCAGTAATACATAAATCACTGGGTTGCATAGCAGCCTAACAAATAAAACCCAGTACATACTAGGTATTGAATAAGTAGTAGATAACTTTGGCATTCTATATCATGAAAGCTTCAGTATTGTCTGAGGAGATATTTTCTGAGATACTTATCGTTGGTTAATATTTATTAGGTGAAAATAGTGTTTCAATTTCCAGGAACTAGAATAGTCACTCAAGGAAAATAGCTGATTGTTTCAGGAGGATTATTAAGGGGCAGGGCATGAAAGTAACATTCTTCTGCGTTAAGTCTAAATAATTGAGAGTCAGCTGATGACTGATAGCCGGGAAAACCTAGCGTGTGCATGTTTACTCTCTGTTCACCAACTTATTTCTCTGCTATTTTCCTCTCATCTTTTAAAAATGTTCTCGCTCTCTCTCTCTCATAGCCCTGCCTCCATCTCTTTTTTAAGTACCGCAACACCCCTTTGTGCGCTGTTTTGTTTCTTATGTGTCCTTTCCAAATATTCATATAGCTCTTTCTAATGATGAATTTAGACCTGTCAAATATGAATTTGGATCATTTTTACTTTCTGCTCTCCAAGTTTTAGTGATGAAATTACAACATCATTTTGCCAGACAAAGTCTTCTTTAACATGTGTCCTCCCTGACAGCACACATATCTGACACAGCTTGCTGTGGCTGCTGCGTGTGCAAGGAAAGATTCGAAGGCCTTTAAGCACATGAATTCATAGCTGAAGCCATTATTAGGGAACACAGAGTCCATGTGCCTTGAACCTTATGATGGGCGCACCCTGGACCAGTCACCAAAATCCTACTGAACCTAAGCTCATGACTTAGGCTGCACATTAGAATGGAGAGTTTTAAAAATGCTAATACCTAGATTTTAATCCACGGCAACTTTGACTTAGTATGTTTGAAGTAGGACTTGAGCATTCAAGTTCCCCGCCCCCAGGACTTGTTTTTAAACTTCAGTGTTGAAAACCTCTGCTTTAGATATTGCAGGTCAACGTCAATACATATCCATTGCCCTCCACATTGTATAACTAAGCTATTTGAGGAACAGGCCCTCCATCAGATGGCTGGTGGCTGTCCCACTAGACATGCTGGTTCTTGATAATGCCTATTACTCATTTCACCTTTGACATCTAGCCTGCAAAATGCACTTGGCCAGGAATCAGCAACTACAAGCGGACTAGTCAAATGACGGTGACATATCTAAAGCAATACCTCAGAGAGTGGTGAGCAAAAGATAGTTATCAGACAGCTACGTGATACTGAGCTGCTGGCCCTTGGCTTAGTTCTCTGGACTTTCTGTGGCAACACTTTCAGGCTGGAGTCAGAATATTTTTTAAAATGTAAATCTGATGCCACCACTCTATTATCAATTTATCAGTATTTATCCATTTTTCTGGTTAAAGTTAAAGTTCTTTAACAAGAACCTGAAGACCCTTGTTAATTTGTCCCCTGAGTAGTTACCTTTCCAAGTTCATTTCTAGTCGGTATCTCTTCTCACAGTCTGTGTTGCAGCCAGGCTGAATTGATTTCACTTCAATTGATTCCACTTCTCCAAACATTCAGTCTGAGTTTTTGTACACACTCCTCTTTCTACTTCAATTATTCTCTTCCTTTGCCTAATGTCTATCTCCTTCCAATTTTAGTTGGCACTTCCTCCTTGAAAGGTAACACACCAGTGTTAGCATCTGTCACCAGGTAACTGTCTCTTTGTCTATGTTTCCCATGTGGCTGTAAATTGCCTACAGTGGGATTTGGATTTTACTTACCCAGCACTGTATCCTCTATATAAAGCAGTGTCCAACATGTAGTACTGCTTATATTTGTTACATGAGTGAGTAAAACTCTTCATAAGACTCTTGAGGGGAAAAAAAAAAAAAGGACTAGTAAGAACTTCGAGGTCTTTTCTTTCTCTGAGTTAAATGACTTTACCTCAATTATGAAACTTGCAAGGAAAGAAAGCCCTAAATGTAGACACCCTCCTTGTCTTTTTAAAATAAATTCATTAGGGTAATGTTGGTTAATAACATTATAAAAGTTTCAAGTGTACAATTGTATAATAGATTTTCTGTATATTGCATTGTGGGTTCACCACCCAAAGTCTAGCCTCCTTCCACCACCACATATCTGATGCCCTTTACCCTTTTCATCCTCCCTGAATCTCCTCCCATCTGGTAACCACCTCTTTGTTTTTCACTTAAGCTCATACACTGATATGCATGTTTGAAATATCCATTGTATTCCCCAGTTTAACCTTTTGGTCCAAAAGATCCACAATACAGAGTAAAAATACCCATTACTATATTTAATAGCACAAAGTCAAGTTTCCTACTTAAATAATTATATGCATCCAACAAGCTTTCTCAATTAACTTAATCAGAAATTGAAATTTAAGAAGTGAAAACAAATATTTTACACACTGCCATTTAAATACCATTTTATTTATTTTTATTTTTTAAAAGATTTTATTTATTATTTTTTGAGAGAGGGGAAGGGGGAGAGGAAGAGAGGTAGAGAAACATCAATGTATGGTTGCCTTTCACCTGCCCCCAGCTAAGGACCTGGCTGGAGACCTGGCTTGCAACCTAGTTATGTTGCCTTAGCTGGGAATCGAACCAGCAACCTTTGGGTTCACAGTCCGGTGCCTTATCCACTGTGCCACTAAATACCATTTTAGACACGTCTACTTTGGAGTCAATGTTATTGCTGTATTTATTTCACTAGCATGACCAAGACTCAGTATGTGTGCTGGCAACATAGTCAAGGGATGATACCAACACATTGAAATGTGTTGAAATGATAATATAACAAATTTAGTGTTCTTCTTTAAGCATTTCCATTGGCATTTATTTATTCAATACTTGGCACCAAGTATGCACCAGCCACTAGAAATAGAAAAATCTCTGTGGAACATTAGGGAATGCTAAGTAGCCTTGCTTTGGAATAAATAAAACAGAGTGTGGTCTGCTCTTCAATGAGTACGTACATCTACAGTAGAGTAGAGTAACATGATACTGGGCCACTTTGTTGGTTATCAGTAAAAGTCATACAAATAATACTCCTGTGGGCAGCATGGCACTTTGGGGGCTCTTTGGTGGGAGAGATGGTGTGAATAGGAAGCAGACCCATCTCCAGCAACAGTGACTGCATGGTGGGCAGGCTTCACAAGCCTGTCCGTGTATAAGAGGCTGGAGCCTCGAGAGGAGCCGACAGGTAGATATCATGTGGCGGCTGAGATGGCTTTCCTATGAGGGCATAGAGGATACAGCTTGAAACTTTCAGTAATAACAATGCGGTGTCCCACTGATTTTTCCAGGGAAATGGAAAATTTCTGGTAGTTATTTGTACTGAAAGTGTGACTTCATAGTTCTTCCTAGGTTGTAATACTCTGGAAAACACAGGTTATTATTATTATTATTATTATTATTATTGATTTATTACTGTTGTATCACAGTTGTTTCATTTTTCCCCCATTGCTCTCCCCTGTCCCCTCTTCCCCTAAAACACAGGTTATTATTCTGTTTTTGAAGGAAAATTTTCCCTGAAGTTATATGCTTTTGATATTATATGCTATAGATAATAATCTCACTTATTCTTACAACAGTGGTTGGAATTAGGCAGAAAGAATTGTTTTTACATCAGACAGAGGGATGGATGCAGAAAAAGTCTTTATGTCCAGTCATGCAAATAGCCTCATTCGTCAGTCAATCACTCAGAAGAAACAAAACAAAATCTTTCTAACTTCTGACCTTACTATCTCTTGATTATGGTTATACAGTCTTGGGAGGGAGGCTGATATCCAAAATCCCGGTAGTTTGTGATTATTTGAATTCGAAGTAAGTCATAGAAACATGCAGATCCACAAATTAGGGAGAAAGTTCAATTTCACTGGTGGCTCTGCTCCTTGACTGTTGTGTGACCTTTGGTCAAGTCACTTAGTTCCTCTGGATTCCATTTGTTCCCCTTGCAGAGAATATGTTTGGTCCAAATCAGAGCTGATTGACCTGGGACCTATGGGTCCTGCCCTCTTCACTGAAACAGCAACATCACTCATAACTGGATTTCAGGGAGTTGACAAATTGACACACAGAATGCATACAATTTTCCCAGCAGAGAATTCAGAGATAATATCATTTATAAGGAAGCCCGTGATCAAAAGTTACTGGACAACAAACAAATCAACAACATTAGAATATATCATTTCAAACTCCTTAATTGACTAGAATACTTAGGATTCTAAGTACTTTAGAATTAAATGTCATATGAAATAAGAAAAGCACTTTTCCACTGTAATCGTCAAATACTAATGGTTGTAGGATTTTGAAACAAATAGCCCTAAATCCAATCTTCAGAAGAATGTGAGTAAATATGAGGGAAGTCTATGATAATCACTATATCTGTATCCTGAATTCTAGTACTTTTAACTCTCTTTGTTCTTATTGCAAGTTATACATCTACATTTCGTTGGTGGCGATGCCTGAGAAATTGTTGAATCGTGTGTTTTGTAGACCTGTGGGTGCTCTACTGTCTCACAGTATGTTAATGTTTTTAATTTAAATTCCTCTAAGAAGACTAATTTGGTTGAAAGCCTAATATGTAGAAAGTTCATGGTTTTGGTTGCAAACTCAATTATGTGTGTCATGTTAAAATTATAAAACTATTCCAGGAGCTATAGTGTATGGCTTTTGGCAGGGGGTGGAGGAATTGGCAGCAAATAAGGGAGTTTCCTCAAAGTGTTTGAATGCTTATATCATTCTCAGTGGGCGTTTGCCAACAGGACACTTGGAACTTATCCCTTTTTAGTAAGCTAGGGAATTCTTATCATGCAAAAATATAACAATATGTTATTTGGAGAATGCAATGAAATGGATGGTGGTTTCGCTGGTGGTCAGGCACAGGTTGAATGACTTTCAAGTTATTATTTTTTTTTCTTTTCAGCCCTAGACTGTGCACATTCTGAAGCAAATTCCTTAAAACATCTCTTCCCAGGTGTCAGGCCCGAAAATCTCTATGTCTGTGCATGACTGAACCTTCCCACTGGGTCAGCTGGGGATATATATATATATAGCTTTGAAGTTAATCTTGTTCCCAGAGGTCCGGAACACTGAGCCCTAAGGGTAACCATTTTAGCCACTCTGAGCAGACAGGTGTCACCTTGGAGTATGCAGTCTCTTCGTTCTAACATGTACAGAGCCTCCTTTGTTCCAATGTGTACATAAGATGCCCTTACTGTTAGCTAACATGCTGCTTCTGTATGTAAGGGGTGCGACAGCATGCTTGGAATGCTGACACTCCCCCAAGCTGCGTGGCTGTGTAGAAACAAAAGTCCAGGAACACCTGGACTTTCAGTGGTTGTTAACCTGAGTGCAGCTATGATAGGAGTGGGAAAACCATGCATGCGGATGCCGACATTCTAGCTGCCCAGCCAGTGTGATTGTAATAAATAAAGCATGTCAAATCTCCCCAAGGCTCTGTTTATGTCCTTCACAAAACCACAGGCCTCCCCACTATCAGAATCTACTGGTCCAAAAGCTCTAGGACCTGACACCAGGCAAGAACATTGCCAGTGGTTGGAGCCATGCAAAGATGAGGCCTTGGCTCTAAGTCTTACTTACCACTCTTCTCATCTTCTATCCCATCACCATTTCCAATTCATGCTTCATGCTGACATTTTCTAGATTTCTCCCTTTCCACTTCCAATCACAATCTAACCTTAACTCCATCTTATCTCTACAACTATTACTTCTCTAAATGCCCTACCTCTTCTTTCCTTGATCTTTTCTCCTGTGAGTTAACTTACACGGAGCCGTAAGAATGCATACACACATATATATGAAATCTGCAATATGTACATAAATATACCAATATATCTTTTTTTAAAGATTTTTAAATTTATTTTAGAGAGATGGAGGGGTAGGGAGATGGGTAGAGAGGGAGAGAGACATCAATGTATGGTTGCCTTTCACCTACCTCCAGCCATGGACCTGGCTGGAGACCTGGCTTGCAACCTGGTCATGTGCCCTGGCTGGGAATTGAACCAGCGACCTTTGGGTTCAAAGGCTGGCACATTTTCCACTGTTCCACCAGCCAGGGCTTCCAAGATCTTTTAAACAACCTATAAGCAATTCTTTTTTCCTCTCCCTATGTATTTGCTATCTCAGTAAATTTGTCTAACATATATGTTCCATGAGGTGCTTGATACTAAGAAGAGAAAGATGATAAAAAACAATGTTTAACACTGAAGGGAATCATAGTTTTGTAGATTAGATAGACATGTGGACAATTATACTTTTCTTACGTGCACTTGTCAAAATGGCAGTTATTTGATTTACTGTTCAATTTAATCCTTCTCATCAGGAAATGGACTATGGCTTTAAAGTCAATGCTATTCCCAACATCTCGTCCAATGCCTGATACATATAGGTACAGGATGCACGGAAGTTGAGTTAACCACTGAATAATTATAGCTAGGACAATAGTGATACAATTGAGCTTCAATGGAGGCAGCTAGGATCTCTTGATTTCTGCATAGAGACATTAGAGAAGGTTTCATAAAAAGGCCAATGCCTGGCCCTGGCTGGTGGCTCAGTGGATAAGGCACCAGCCTGCAAACCCAAAGGTCGCTGATTTGATTCCCAGCCAGGGCACATAACCAGGGTGCAAGCCAAGTCTCCAGCCAGGTCCTTAGCTGGAGGCAGGTGAAAGGCAACCATACATTGATGTCTCTCTCCCTCTCTGCCTCTCTTCCTTGCCCCCTTTCTAAAAATAATAAATAAAAACCTTTAAAAAATTAAATTAAAATTTAAAAAAAAGACAATGCCTGAACTGAAACTTAATGAGAATCAGTAGGATTTGAGGAAAACAGGTAAGCTAAATTCTGTTGTGGCAAAAACAAATTTAGAAACTGCTAGGAGACAGAACTGAAAAGAACTATTTTTCTGTAGGTCAGCATTTCTGAAAGTGTGTTCTGAGGACACTGTTTTCTGTGGGCAGTAGTGTGTTGATAAATATTTAACAACTGGCTTTGCTGAAAAAGTAAAATAAAAAGTTATAATTTGTAGTATTTGTTGGGAAATGATGAAGAGTAGCATACCATTTTATAGTATTTCTATCAGACAGATACAATAGAAATAAATAACTTCAAGGACTTAGGTAGTAGTAACATGTAGTAACTATATAAGAGGACAAAAATTTCTCCAGATTAACAAGAGAAACACACACACACACACACACCATAAAAAAAAAACAGACTATTAACATGTATCCCTTATGTTTACATGAAAGATACTTGAGAAAAGATGAGTAACTCCTGTGATGTAGGATTCCTTGAGGAGAGAAAATGATTTTTAGGGAAGATGAATGAGTCCTTAGATGTGTAAATAAGAACTATGATGGCTTGCTACAAAGTTTGTCTGGGGGTGGTGTCTACGTTTTGTTTCCTCTCCAATGACAAGGGTCAATCCTCCCTGGTGGAAACTCCCAGGGAGGAAATTTATGACAATTGAGTTACTTTTGAAGTTAGAATCTGTCTAACTTCTGCCTAAAGTTCAAAATAATCAATATGCCAAAGAGGCACTTTGAGCTACATATTCATAACATGATGAATTTTGAGTATTTGTTACGTTAATTTTTAATACAATTTATTTAACTGTAAGTTTATATAATATAATTTTTATAATGGCTGTGTTTAACTAATGATTTTCAAAATTTGTGAAATTACCAGTTGACTTTTAGAAGCTAATAGGTGGATCTAACATATTATAGGTCGAGTATACTTAATATGGTTTCCTTTTAGAGACTCATCATGCAAGTATACTTGTTATTATTAAGAGTCCTGAGAAGTGTTGAAGCAAAACCATGTTCATCTTAGTTTATTGATTGAACAATAAACTTATAGAGTAACATGGCATCGTATATTTTGAGGACATGCTGATTCGTTGCCCAATCTGCTTATCTCTATTCTGTAAGTAGATAAAATAATTTACTATTTTCTATAATTTTCCTTTTTTAACTGTTTATAAAAGGGACTTATGCCTACTCCAACTCATATACTACCTTTTTAAATTTCTGCTTGAGCCATAACTCTTTCCCAAAGGGGAAGAAGACCCTGCCTGGCTCTACATGGCTTAGCGGGAGATGAGAGGCTGACGGGAAAGATGAGAGGCTCAAGGGTGATGGGGAAAGCCAAAAACCTGGCTTGTTCCACAGAGAGGGAAAAGTCATGCTTTAGCATGAGATATCCTCTCTCTTTTCTGTGATATTTTCCTTCATGCCTCATGGCCTAATGCTACCGTCTATCTCCTCTGTGGAAGGAAAACTACTTGTTCGCCTCTTTCAAAATGAAGAACTAAAGAATGTATTATGCAATTCCTGAAGAATTTGCCATTTAAAAGGTGTTACCTTAACATTCCATTCTACCACTGTTATGCAAGAGTAGAAGACTGGTCAAAAAATAAGCTCTTGGGCCCTGGCTGGTGGCACAGTGAATAAGGCTCCGGTCACTGGTTCAATTCCCAGCCGGGATTCATCACCAAGTTGCAAGCCAGGTCTCTAACCAGGTTTGTAGCTGGAGCAGGTGAAAGGCAACCGTACATAGATATCTCTCTCCCTCTCTGCCTTTCTCTCTTCCCCTCTCTCTAAAATATAATAAATCTTTAAAAAAAAAAAAAAAAAAAAAAGAAGCTCTTAAATTATCATTGCTATTTCAAAATCTAGGATATTTTATTGAATGCATGACTGTTAGTAAACAATGCTGAGTCAAGACAGGAGATCCAGAGAACAGACTCTGATGATAAGGGAGACAAACATGGCAACCAGAATACCATAAGTGATCAAATGAACACACATGTGAAAGATGCCCCATGTTCTAATTCTGCCCTGATCAAGTAATGGACCATGATCTTGCCCTCCCACTAGCAAAATATATTAAACTGAGTTTACACATTGGAAACAGGCAGAATAGGACAATGGTCCTTGGGAGAAGGGGAGTAAATAAGGTGAGCCCTGCAATCATCTTAGTTTTCTGCCTGTAGACCCTTTCTGTATTGCTTTACAGGAAAAGGCCAAACAGGAAGCAGTTTCATCAATTCCACTGAGGAGATAGATTCAGAATTCATGTGGGGTAAGGTGCTTCAATTTACATGGCAAAGCAGCAGAGAGGAAGCAGAATAAGAGCTACAGAAATGTGGGTGCCAGTTCCCTTGAGTTTATTGTCAAATCCTAAGCTATGCATTGGTACAGTGAAACTTCATGAGGCCAGGAGAAGAACTACCAGGGAGGTGATAAATTTCCAGACCTCACACAAGACTGAGAGTCTAGCTTCTCTCTGTGGGGTATTCTGGTTTATCTTCTGGTGATGTAATGTGTGCCTCAATTATGTAATTTTTTTTTTTTAACTAAAAATGAATATCCTTTATTTTAAAATACTCTGTTCAGCCCTGGCTGGTGTGGTTCAGTGGATTGAGCACCAGCCTGAGAACAAAAGGGTCACCAGTTCAATTCCCAGTCGGGGCAAGTGCGTAGGTTGTGGCCAGGTCTCCAGTTGGAAGCATTCAAGAGGCAACCACACACTGGTGTTTCTCTCCCCCTCTTTTTCCCTCCCTTCCCCTCTCTCTAAAAATAAATAAATAAAATCTTTTAAAAATAAATAAAATATTCTATTCACACAAAATTATTCAATTGTGCCTCAAACCTTCAAAAATGGTAGCCAGTTACGTACAGTAAATAACACCCCCACTCTCAAAGAAGTATTCTTTATTATAAAAGTAAATTATAAAGGTACTTCCTCTTCAAGACAAAGCTTGGCTTTTCATTTAATGTCTTCAATGAAGAGGTTTATGGTTGTTCAGTCACTATTCATTTCTCTTCACCCACATCAATTATGTGGCTAAAGCCATGCCATGTTTTTAATATTCTCCTAACAATCTATTAAGTTGAACCATATGAAACTGCTGTTTTCATAGGTCATAAATGGTTATATATACAGTTTCATATGGTTCAACCTGATATTTCAAATTTCATTTTCCTAACTTTGAAAATATTTGAATCAAACCCAGAGTCTGGCTGTGAGTGAGTGAAGAATTACAGTTTGTATATGCTACAAACTATTTTAAATATTAAACTGGTCCTAATAGTACAATAATAGCACTACTGACTTTAAAAGGAAGTAGCACCACTAATTTCTAAAACCTATAAACACATAGTTTTAGACCCTTTCAGTCATGCTCACTCACATCTTACTCCATTTTTTAATTTCTACTCTGTTTTTTTCTTCTTAGTGCCATTAAGCAACTCTTCCTTCATTTTAATTTTCTCTTCCAACTTCCATTTAATACTTGAAGCAGCAAATCAGTTTGCAAACTTAATGCCAATGTGTCAGTATTTCATTACCCAGGTAGCTAAAATAATTTTCTAGCCTCAAGGCAGGCCCCAATCCTTCCATTGCCTCCCTCTGATGTTGATGTAACAAGGACTCTCTGTTGCCCAGGCCTGTGAATTGACATGAAGCTTAAATGAATAGTTGACTCCCCTGGACAATAATTGAATAGAAAAGTCATGGGCAGCACAGTTCTGTAGTCATCGGTCTAGCACAGCACAGCCAGATTCTCTTTTCAGGATATCATGAGGCTCACATCAAAGTGTGGGCTGGACTGAGCTGTCATCTGGAGGTTCTGGTGGCAAAAAAAATCCGCTTTCCAAGGTCATTTTTGTTGTTGGCAGAATTCAGTTCCTGTGGTTATGGAACAGAGGTCACTGACTCCTCATTGGCTGTCAGTCAAACCTGCCCTGTGCCTTTAGAGCCTGCTCCCATTTCTTGACACATGGCCCTTTCATCTTCAAGCCAGAAATGGAACATTGGAATTCTTCTCCTGCTTCCAATCTCTGACTTGTGCCCACAACCTTTTTCTTCATAAATACAAAGTTTAATGGGGATTATGAACCTACTGAAAGCCTTATAAATAAATTCCAAAGTCCAAAATAAATCATTTGAAGTTTTGTGTGGCGCTCTGATTGCCCTATTGCTGTGTAAAGTTGGAGTTTCAATGCAGCTCTTCCAAAGTAATGATGCTGAAGAGTCTAAGAAAGAATCAGTTAAATTTGTATACTCTTTTTAAAAAAATAGATGAAATATATTTTTTATTGTGTATTACCCTTTGGATGACTAAGATCAAATCCTTTGAAAAATAATGACCATTTTTTTCTTTTTATTATATAACATATTTCTCTAACATCTATCACAGTAAGTCCTGGATGCATCACAGAAGACATATTGGTCTTTTTTCTACAAACTCTCCCATCTATTGTGACTTTGTCCTTATGATTCATGCTCTAGACATTATTTATGCCAACTTTGTCAAAGATCATTCTGTTTATTCACTTCAAATCTAATGTTGGCTTATGAATATGCTATTACATTTCCCCATTTCTGTTGTTTTTTGACCTTTTTTATTCTCAAAACATGATATTTCACATTGAACAAAAAATGCCAGGTTGATTAAGCTGAATTTCACTGATAATCTTTTGAGTGCTTAACATACACTATTCCTTATAGTAAAGATGTCATTTGAAAGCATCCAACATAAAAGTAATATGGTGTACCAATTTAACAACATTTTATTTTACTTGGTTTTGCATAGACTGATAAACCAAGAAATATTGTTAACTTTTTCACTTTCATTTTAGAGAAGATATGTAGTCCTAATTTTTAACTTCAATGCCCTATCATTAGATGCCTTTAGGAATTTCAGTTGTATAACATATTTTTCATCTAGATTTGATATGTGTATAGTTCAATATCTAGATATGGTTCAAACATTTCCAAAACTTAGCAATAAAGCAATACTTTCCAAATTCAGTACATTAGCCAAGTCCCTGAATTAGCATTGTTTAGAGATATCTGTTCTCCTGAGACAACTCTGACTAAAATGAAACATTTTCGAGTGAAAAATTTTCCCAACTTTAAGGCATCTGTACACTCTGTTTGTTTAATCACAGTCATTCAAAGGATTTGGCATTAAGGGTAATGACTGTAAAAATCAAAATCATGTGCTAAAACTTTCTTTTTAAAAAAGCCAAGAATGACAGTATCTCTGCAAGTGAATACTTGTGTAATCTACCTGCCAAACCTATAAATGTTTAATTTACTTCGTTGAAAATGGAAGGATGTGTAGGTTAAATAAATTTTAAAATATTCTTTGTCTTGTAATATCTATGACCCAGCACTGAAGAGAATTTTCTTTTCCAGGTGAAAAATGTTCTTGCATTGTCTCTAGTTGTCTCCCTGTTTCATTGCTAGAGGACAAATGTCCCTCTGGTATTTCCTAGAATTCCATTCTTCACCGCTGCATGGATGTTTATCTCATTTCTCAGTCTCAAGAGTATGAGGTGTTTGCGGGGTGAGGTGAGCTAAAGTGCCAGAAGCAATCTTGTTTCTGCAAAATGTTGGCAATTATCAGCTGCATTAGACAAAATATTTCTGATTTATATAACAAGTTACGATTTCCTAAGAAGCAAGTTCATTGTAATTCACTGACTTTCATAGGAAGTAGTAAGATCTCTATTGTTCTACTTTTTTACATCATTCCCTGGAAAACCATGCTTTCATTTTCTGGTGAAGAAACAAGGCACACTCCACCTCACTTAATAAAGCCAGGTAAGTGAAGTAGAGAGGTCCATCCCCAGTAGGAAATGGAGATGAGCAGGCATTCAGCAGATGAAAAACTAAAATAATTTTTTAGCTTTACAGAGTCAGGTCTCTATGGTCTAATTTTATTACTTTGTCTGAAATGCAAATTTCCAGAATGTCAGACACACCCGTATTTCATTGCAAGGACAAAAACAAAATTGAAAGCCAACCACAACTAAGTTTTTGGTTTTGTTCTTTTTAACTGCCTATTGCTTTGATTGGTTTTCTCTCCTCTACTCTCCTTCCCACCCATTGCTGAATAATCAAAAGCTGTCTCTGTTTAGGAAACACCAAACATATTAAATGGGTAATTCAAATAAGGGGTTTTCTTATGTAGATAAGTACTCAGTTGATTAGAAAGCCCCTCTTCTTCTTCTTCTTCTTTTTTTTAAAGATTTTATTTATTTATTTCTAGAAAGAAGAGAAGGGAGGGAGAAAGGGTAGAGAAACATGCATGTGTGGTTGCCTCCCACCCATCCCAAACTAGGGACCTGGCTCCCAACCCAGGCATGTGCCCCAACTGGGAATCAAACCTGCAACCCCTTGGTTTGCAGACCTGCCACCAATCCACTGAGCCCCACCAGCCAGGGCAGCCGAGTTCTTGCTGATGGCTCTGTACTCAACCAGGCATAATTGATGTTGTTTCTTGCTGGCACATTTGGTCTTTCCCGGGGAAGGGGATCAGAGGTGAACTCATCCCAGCTCTGTTGCTGTTGGGCCTGTTTTCTCTTCTCACATAAAATTCAGAGGTAGGCTTACTTGAGACTCTATGTTCTGGCAAGCCCTTGTTGCTGAACTTGGCAGGAACATTAAAATCTTTATTAGAAGCCATGAATCAAGTTTCATCACAGAATTCATAATCTTCCAAATTTGGCTGCCGTCTTTTGTCAAACCTTGCAGAAAGGTGTGGCTTAAAATAAAGTTTATTTTCCGGCACAAAGATCCAGTAAGAATGGCAAATCTTGTTCCATAGTATATGTGGGAAGTCTTCATTTCAATTAAAACACACCAGCCTGTGACTTAAAATCTGTCTATGGAAGATCAAATGCTTCCCAGAGAATTTTGCCAATAAAAAGAGTTGCGTTGTAATGGAACTGTGGTGAATTTTGAAAAGCACCAATATTTTCCTTGAGATGGATGAAAATCAGTTAGCTTGGGTTCTTTAAAGATGCACATTGCAGGCCCTGGCTGGTGGCACAGTGGATAAGGTGCCGGCCTGCAAACCCAAAGGTTGCTGGTTTGATTCCCAGTCAGGGCACATAACGAGGTTGCAAGCCAGGTCTCCAGCCAGATCTGTAGCTGGAGGCAAGTGAAAGGCAATCATACATTGATGTCTCTCTCCCTCTCTTCCTCTCTCCCTTCCCCTCTCTCTAAAAAATAATAAGTAAACCTTAAAAAAAAAAAAAAGATGCACATTGGAATAGTTATAATGGAAAGTTCTATTTGTACTTTCTTAGAGCAAACATTTAAAATTGCTCTCTCAAAATTGCTTCCAAGGTCTAGGAACCTAGCCCAAGGGAGTCTAAAATTTCTGAGATTTATAAGACATAACCTGTCATTCAGGATATGGGGCCAGCTATCAAGGAAAGCTATAGACAATGTGGGGATTTTGTAAATATTGGTTAAAGTAATTAAGCATGTATATTGGCCCTCCTAAACCTTATTTTCATAGCAGAAA
Source organism: Noctilio leporinus (assembly GCA_004026585.1). NCBI lineage: Eukaryota > Metazoa > Chordata > Mammalia > Chiroptera > Noctilionidae > Noctilio > Noctilio leporinus. Next base: position 131,356 of record PVIW01002376.1, read on the forward strand.
CTGCAGCCTGCAGGCCCCTCACAAGTGAAAGGTGATGTGCAATAGAGAATCTCAAACACATCTTAGGTCCTAGAAATGGTTTGGTCTTCAACAAGTGGTATTGGAAGAACTGGACAGGGACATGTAAAAAGAAAAGGAAAAGGAAAGAAAGAAAAAGAAAGAAAAAAACAAAACCCTAAATGGCCAACTTACACCATACACCAGAATAAACTCAAGATGGATAAGAGACTTAAACATAAGCCATGCCACCATGCCTTAGAGGAAAACACAGGCAGTAAAATTTCAGATATCCCACCAATATTTTTCACTGATATTTCTCGTAGGGCAAGGGAAATAAAGGAACAAATAAACAAATGGGCTACATCAAACTGAAGAGTTTCTGCTAAGCTAAAGAAAATATCCACCAAATGAAAAGGTAACCGACTGTAGGGGAAAACATTTTTGCCAATGATACTTAAGACAAGGATTTGATCACAAAAATATACAAAGAACTTAAGTGACTCAACACCAGGAAGTTAGACAATCCAATTTAAAAAATGGTTAAAGGACCTGTACAGACATTTCTCCAAAGAGGACATACAAAGGGCCCATAGGCATATGAAAGAATGTTCTACATCACTAGCCATCAGACAGATGCAAATTAAAACCACAATGAGATACCACTTCACACCTGTCAGAATAAACATTATTAACAAATCATTGATCAAATAACAAGTGCTGACGAGAATGTGGAGAAAATGAAATCCTGGTGCACTGTTGGTGGGAATGCAGACTGGTGCAGCCACCGTGGAAAACAGTATGGAATTTCCTCAAAAAACTAAAAATGGAACTGCCTTTTGATCCAACAATTCCACTGCTAGGATTATACTCAAAGAATCCTGAGACACCAATTCATAAGAACCTATGCACACCTATGTTCATAGCGGCACTATTTACAATAGCCAGGTGCTGGAAACAGCCTAAGTGCCCATCAGTGGATGATTGGATCAAAAAACTTTGGTACATTTACACAATGGAATACTACGCAGCAGAAAGAAAGAAGGATCTCCCACCTTTTACAACAGCATGGTTGGAACTGAAAAGTATTAGTGAAATAAGCCAGGCAGTGAAAGACAAATACCATACGATCTCACTTAATACAGGAGCATAATGAACAAAACATACAAACAAACAAAACAGAACCAGAGGAAGGGGGAATGAAAGGGAAGAGTTTAATCAAGGAACTAGTATAAATGGCCCATGGACATGGACAACAGGTGGGGACTGATTATGACAGCAAGGATGTGGTGCGGCAGGGGAGAGCAATGGGGGAAAGGGGACAGATGTAATACAGCAACAATAAGTCAATTTTTTTTAAAAAAAGGAGAAAAAAAAAAAGAAATGGTTCAGGGGTGGGGATGAGATTGGAGGGAAAAGAAGCAATTCCTGGGGTGGGGTTGGATGGAAAAGATAAAACCTCAGTCCACAGAGATGAATAAAGGAGATAACATCTTCAAGGATACTTTTGGTATGTGCTATCATTCTGTACAATACAAATTCTGACTCAACTCAGAATCATAGAATTGTTCAGATGAATAAGATGAAATGACATTATCTGGGAATGTTACAGACATGGATGGATATGAATGTTTTATAGACAGATTTATGGACAGAATAAAACTCTTCCATTTCATTATTAATAAAAATACTGTTGGAGAATTGCAAACATTAGCATTATATTAAAAAGTTGTGTTTTGATGTTGTATGTGATTATTTGGTAGAGAATAATTCTATGTTAGAATAGAGAAGGAAAGGAAGGCACTTAGTACTTCAACTCCTGTTACTGATTCTTGAATACTTTGATAATTGAGCTATGGATTTAGTGGCCAAATGCAGAACATGCATTGTGTCTTTTTAAGTCTCATGTTACCTAGGAATGCATTTTTTCAGTTGCGTAATAGCAGCCAACTGAAAACACTGAAATCGGTTAAATCTTAATTACCTTCACATGCTTATTATTGTTCTGAATTGGTCAGAATCATTACACCAGGGCATAATCCTTTTATGTTAAGATAGTCATTTAGGAAGTGGGACACCTTAGCTATGCGTGATTGCACTCACATGGCACCTGGCCATCTCACAGACACGGCTTGCTGTAAACACGCCTTGTGGATAAAGCCTGACAGTACAACATTGGCTAAATGGCTAAGAGCAAAACACACCGATGTTCTCCTTGGTTGCCATCCATTAAAAACATTTTGGCTTAGAAACTTATCCTTCCCTTCCTATATAGCTAAAGTCTCTGTCAAAAATTAAATGAAGTTTGAGCAAACTGAGAGCATTTGATGAAACCCTGGGTGTTTGTTATTTTTGTTTGGTTTGTTTTGTTTTGTCCTTGAGGGAATTGCTAGGCAGTTCCTCTCTGCTATAGACTGCTCTTCACAGAAATCCCCATAAATTGAACTTCTTTCCAAGAAGTGGAGAGATGAGAAAAGAACACTTCTGTTTCAGTTTCCTCCGTAAAATAATGCATATTTGCTTTATGTCATAAGAAGCTGACAGGTTTGCACTCAGCTTCCAGATGTTCAGATGGTTTGATTAAAAAAAGGATAATAATACATGACATATTTTCTTTTTCTGATCCAGAAAGAAACAGCTTTATGTCAAGTCAATTGTAAATTATAAGTTGAAGGAAACTATTATGTAAATAAAGAAGGCTGATAAAACAGGAAGAAAATAAAATAAAACAGAGCAGGTAAAGGCACTCTGCCCAGAAGAAAAAGAGAAAAAAGGAATGTAATAAAAATGACTTCTTTTAAACAACAACTGAAATGTTTATATGATTTACCACAGTCTGTATTATATGTAGCTCTAGCCCCTGAGGTAATCTTAAATCCAATATATTTGCAAACGGCTTATGCCTTAAAGTCTTTGCTATAAAATATAACAAAGAAGGCATATTTAAAGTTAAAACCAAAAGAAAAAAGAAACAGTATGAATAAGCAAGTCAAGACCATGAAAGCTTACCTAAGGCAGACAGTCACCAACATCTAGACACACACTATTTGCAGTAAATTGGACTTATACGTATATAAAACTCCATAACCCCTAAAAATTAAAAACTTTCAATGAGAAGTTTAGTATTTTTTAAAGCCTCTTGACATTACATTTTAACATAAGTATGTGTATGTAATTAGACCCAAAGGAAGCAGCTCAGATAGGTCTTTCTTTGGGTAGTGATTAAGCAAGGGAAAGCAAGGAGCTTATTTTTAAAATAAAAATGAGCTCTATCGCAAAGGAATGGAAATCGCAAAGGAAATCACTCCCAGGGGGAAAGTAATTATAATTGATGTGACCTCCTGCTGTTATTTCAAGACCTTTGGATTCTGTCATTGAAGTAGGTGCCTTATGAATTGACCAACTTATAACCTAGAGGAGTGAACGTTAGATGTTACTGGGAGGTTTAGGTTGTAGTCTTGGCTCTGTCAGGGTGTCAGGTGGCTTTAAGTATGACATGGGGACATTGGGTAATCTATTAACAATAAAAACAAAAACAACATGCTCAAATGCTTCCAAAGAAAGAAGACAGTTAAGCTCAAGTTATTATCATTATTATTATTAAAATACAAAACTAAATTCACTGCTTTCACCCTAAAATATTTCATCTAGAGCTTCATTTTCCCAATGTTCAATGCGGCCCATTTCCTTGAAAAGTTATGGGAGAGGCAGACGAGAAGTAGGAGGTATGTCCATGGGTCCAAAGTAAAAAATGAAAGATCATGTGTTTATTTCCTTTCTCTTTTTTTTCCATTAAATTTATTAAGATGACACTGGTAAATAAAATTATAGGTTTTCTAGTGTACTACTCCATGATAAACGTATCATTTATATTGCATTGTGTGTTTACCACCCAGTTAAATCTTTTTCTGTTACAATATATTTGACCCCTTTACCTTTACTACCTACCTAACCCAACCCCTCCTTCTCTCTGATAACCACATGCTGTTGTCTGTGTCTATGAGTTTTTGGCTTGTTTATTCATCCGTTCTTTTCAGTTTTATATCCCATATTTGAGTGAAATCATATGGTTCTTGACTTTTTCCCTCTGACTTATTTGTTTAGTATGATATTCTCATGTTCCACCCATGTCACAAATGGCAGTATTTCATCTTTTTTTATGGCTAAGTAGTATTCTATTGTATATATGTATTGTATCTTCTTTATCCAGTCATCTATGGAAGGACACTGGTTGTTTTCATCTTGGCTATTGTGAATAATGCTGCAATGAAAATAGGGGTACACATATCTTTACAAATAAATGTTTTCAGAATTTTCAGGTAGATACCCAAAAGAGGTGTTGCTTGGTCATATGGTAACTCTATTCTTAATATTTTAAGGAAACTCCATACTGTTTTCCAGGGTGGCTGTACCAGTTTACATTCCAATAGCATTTCTCTTATACTTGATATTCAAAATCTAAAGGTTGGCCTGGAGCTGCATATATTATTATAAGATTATTACAGATTTACAAGTTATCTGCTGATGCTTTGGTAGCTAGAAAGGTTAAGAATGATAAATTATGCTGATTCCTTTAATGTTAAAAATATTTGGTTTATAAAAATATAGATATATTCAGTATTTTTCCACATAAATTCTGGTGGCCTCTGTAGTTTTGTTTTGGTTGTTTCTCCTCTTGGAAATATGCCAATACACTGAAGTTCTCATATTGAGAATTTATTTTTTAAAGATTTTACCTAGACTTTGGGTGGGGAGCACACAATGGAATATATAGATGTTGTATTATCAAGATGAATGCTTGAAACTTATGTAATATTATTAACCAGTGTTACCACAATAAATGTAACTTAAAAAGATTTTTAGCAAATAGAACCATATTCTAAAGCTATGATTTAGACATCAAAGCTTCTGTCTTTGAGGCAGAAATTTTTACAGGAAATTTAAAATTAAGTTCCTGAGTTTGCTTCATGCCATGAAAATAAATTTCTTTTTCTAGTAAATGATTCACATATTTCCTGGATATTGGATTTTGATACTTTGGCTGTAAGAATGAAGTATAATTATCTACTGGTCATGAGGGCCATAATGAGAATGGTGTTCAAGGGGACTTTCTAAATTTTAATTATTTGGCATCATACTTATAAATGTTTTATTAGACATTTGTCAATAAATTTACATTGATTTTCTTCTGAACCTAGGATTCTATGCCACACTCTCTATTTAGCTTAGAAACTCCAAGGTCCCTTTCTGGAGTGCATTACTAGTTTCTAGTCTGGGAGTGGGTATATGGGATAGGAAGTAATAAGGAACATTAAGACATTGTAGATCCTGTGATTTGATATACTTTGATATTTTACCCGGCTTCATCTACTTTTGTCAGAAGCTCTATGAAGAAGAACAAGCTGCTAGCAAATGAGCTGGTGTGAAATCTAGAAACCTAAATTAAACTGTAATTTCAAACATTTCCTGATTGAACAAAATATAAGTAAAAGGTTAGAATATCAATAAATAAGAGAATTTACCATTCATCTCCCAGTAAGCTGGTACTATAGGAGGAGATAGAAATAACCCCTTTCCCTGCTCTGGCTCTTGTGGCTGGCTAAAAAATCAAGAGACATATGAACAAGAAAAAAATCAAATTTAATTTCACCTGCACCAGAGCACTGCAAGCATGAGACAGGTTCTGAGACAGAAAGGGAAAATGAGTTACATAAACCATTCTGAGCTAAGGATGAGTTCATGTACCTTGGCTTCAGAAGCTCATTCATTGCAGGGAGAGCATGTGTTTAAAATTAATATTTTGCCCTGCCATATGGATTCATCAGAATAAGAGATTATCTCTCATAATCTCTTATTTTTTCAGACAAGACTCCTCCTTCAGATTTTTCTAGATAGATGACGGGAGAGGACAGAAGTTTCTCAACAACACAGGGCCTCAGTTGCCTTTAGCTCAAATTAATTCGTGTATCACTGAGGCGCATCGGAGTGGATCCAGTACCATAAATCAATTGAGGCGTGAATGAAACTCTTTTTTTGTTTCCTGAGAGAAAACCATAACCAGACATATAAAGCAAGACTTTTACTTCAAAAACAATTCACATGGCATTAGTTCTTCTTCATATTGCAATTTTACACACCAAAGAGTTTTCTTAATATTATAAATTTTTATAAAATATTAACTGAATGCTAAGTGGTATTTTTACACCTTAATATAATACAATTCTCTCTCTCTTTCTCTTTCTCTCCGCCCCCGCTCCCCCCTTTGTTAGAAGAAATGAAAACATGTTCTTCAGGTTTTTGTTTTAGGAAGAAAAAAAATATTTTTCCCATAGTGGTTTTACAAAGACTTTTCTTTCGAGCGACCCCATAAATATTTGGAAACTTCCCTCAAATCAAATAACCTTTTATTTGATATGTTAGAGAAAAGGCAGATAAAGATGCAGTACATGGAGAGCAGAATGGAAGGAAAAAGAACAACCACATTTCTTTTAGAAATGCAACATTTATTAAATAAGAGTGAACCATCTTCAGTTATACCTGGATACAATCCTAGTAACCATTGCTTTCTTCTAGTGAGAGAAGCAGAAGTTTTTCATAAAGCAGGCCATTTCTAGTTTGGATGAAAAGCATAGCAGATCCCTGGGCAGGCGGCACAGTGGATAAAGCAATGGCCTGTAAACCTAAAGATCGCTGGTTCAATTCCCAGCCAGGGCACATAACCAGGCTGCGAGCCAGGTTACTAGCCAGGTCTGTAGCTGGAGGCAGGCGAAAGGCAAGAATACATTTAATGTCTCTCTCTCCCTCTCTGCCTGTCTCTCTTCCCCTTTCTCTAAAAATAATAAATATATATATATATATTTAATTTTAAAGAAAGAAAGAAAAGTGCAGTAGAGAAATCATGCAAACATCTTGTAAGGCTGCCAACAAAATTACTGACTGGCAGGATCGGGTAGAGTGAGGTGGGTAGGGAGAGGGAGTAAGAAGGCAAATTATAAGGTTTATAATGTGGCACCTATTCCATGTGTTTACAGCAGGTTTCTGGCTTGAACCCTCTTCCAGTTCTATAAAATGTTCTTATTACTTTGCCAATTGTTGGTATCAAGGTTCAATCTGGTATAAATAAATAGCCCCAACACTAGAATGTAATTTATTAACATTTCCCACATAGACTGGCTCTGGAGGAAACTAAAGTAAGTGAGGTTGGTTTTTGAACAATCTTTACCATTTGACTACTCTTTCCTCACCTCTATCTGTTTTTATAACCTAGTCTCCACTGAGACCAACTTTCTTCTGTAAGTTATCAGGGTCCAGAACTCTTTCTTCCATGACTTTTCTCCACCTAATAAAATTTGTATTCCATTCCCTGAGAGTTATTTCTATGCTGGAGCTAATCTGATCATCTAGTGCCTGCTGAGTTGTTTAATAACAAAGGATTGCTCTTACCTTGCCTATCTAATATTATAATTTTGAATATTAAGATCTTTCAAAACCTTAAAACCTTATCTTGTAAACATGATGAATGTCGGGTATTTTATGCAATAGAGCATCTCATTTATAGAACATTTTCTACAGAGCAACCTCCAAATGGCTCACTCCCCTTTCTGGGCATATTTTTCTAACAAGACTTTCAGAGTTGGCGTTGAAAGGTGCTTAATCCTAATTAACTCTCTGTTTTTTTCATCTAAAATTCCTGAGTCCATGAAATGCTACAGTGACTGAAAACACGCAGTAGTGATCAATTTAACCTCCACTGTATTCTTTTCATTTTCTGGAAAAATCCACCTTTGCAGATGGTGGATACATTCGTTGGAATTTTTTTGTTGGCAAATACCAGACCTCCATCTCAAAATTAGCATAAATAATAAACCGGATTTATTGGCTCACACGTCTAAAAAAGTGCAGACATGTTTTGATTAAGGCAGCCTCCCAATTTTCCGTGATTCTCTTGGCTTTGTCCTGGTCTTGGGTTGTGGCTTCGCCCCGGATTGCCTTCCAGCAGTCACAATGTGGCTGCCACTAGCAACAGCTACTTGATTCGTACCCAAGGGGAGAGAGCCCGTAACTTTCTAGAATCATTTAACAAAAGTCTTAAAATTCACTCTGATTGGGCCTGTCACTGTGGCCAGGAAGAAACAAAATGCTGATAGATCTGAGCTAATGTGAAAGCCCCTGCTTGACAATTTTTTTGTTTGTTTCAAGAGGGGAAAAATAATACAGCTTGGAAACAGGATGGAGTCTTTCCATTCAAAGTTTATGGATATAGCACAGTGGGGGAGGGGTGTTTCTAAAGGAAGATCTGCGCCTAAGTAGTAAAAGTGGAATAAATTCAAAATACTATTATTCACCAAGTTCCTCTGTATATCGTTTTTTAAATAATGTACAGGAAAACAGAGGTTTAAAATTTTGTTTGCTAAAGAGGAATATTGTGTGACTTGTATTTAGTTTGGCAAAGAAAGTTTTCTAGTTTATAGTAATCAAATCTTTACTCATTTCTTAGAATACACACACACATACGTATGTATACATATACATACATATATATACACACACACATACATATATATGAGTCAATATAATTAAAACAGTTTGCAAGGCTGATAATTTTAGGACAGGCTATATATATATACACACATATATATATATATATATATGTATATATATATATATATATATATATATATATATATATCCTTAACCATGTGAGAGATTCTACTCTAAATACTTATAATTAAATGGCACTTTTAGCCCCTAGGTATGTGGAGGAATTCTACGATGTCATATACAATTAACTTATGAGGCAAAGGACCAAGATGATGTCCAGCCGAGGTTGTGACACCCACACCGTGTGGTATAAGGTTTACAATGCTCATCCTGCAGCTGAAGAGAGGGCATGTATAAATGTCTAATTTATAAAAACAGAATTTCGAGGAAGGAACCAATTCTGGGCTTCAAGCATTGTCTAGGAATCAATTTTCTTGATCCTCACCTCTTTTGATTCCATGGCTGCTATGCCTTCTAACAATCGATAATTAGAAATTTTAATTTGGTGTCCTCATGATAGCTCCTATTCATTTCAGCAGTTTTCTTTCATAAATGAAGGGAAAAGGCAGAAGAAAACCCGTCTTTAATTTCTTCACTTTCAGGTCATTGTAGTTGGATATTCAAGGACAACCCAAGTGACAGGAAGTAGCAAATAATTACTATTCTGCTTGGTACTGGTGTATGGGCCTGTGGCAGCACTGTTCCGACCCCCACCCACCTTTATTACCACCAGAGTCCCTATATCCAATTCCTCTGGTGCCTAGAATTTTTATCTGTGGGATCATTCCTGACTTGCTTTTAGACTTTGTCTGGACAAGTTACCTTTTAGAATGCTTAATACAGCTTACATAGAAAAGCATGCTACTAATATGCACATGAAATTATTATGTCAAGCTTGGAATGTGAAATGGTTGGCTCTTGCCTTTCTGGCCCTGACTGGATGTATGTATTTTTCACCTACATGTGACTAAAAGGAGAATAGATGTGGAGCTCTCTTTGCTGCCCCAACAGAGCAGGCATGTGAGACGTTGCTGTGGAGAAGAATGCGTATGAGAGAGTAAGAGCAGGCCCTGGCCAGAAGGACCAGCTGAGTAGGAAGTTTGAAAGCCTACTTACTACTGCAAGTTGATCCGAAGGTTGTGGATTATTGTTAAACTGAAAGCTTGCTATGCTGAAATAGTCCGTTGTTGGAGCTGGGAATTTAAATCTTTTCTGCTCATCAATATAAAGCCATGCTAATTGAATCCCATGAGCTTTCATGCCAATGTATTAGAAATTTTACAGAATTATCACCCCAGCAACCCTCATTCTCATGGGTACTATAGAGCTTTCCCTATAATTCCTTTCTCCTGTCACTGTCTTGGCCACAGACAGTTACCATCCCTGAACTGGATTGACTGGATTCCTTAAAATAGCTTTAGAATGAAAGTAAGTATCTGTTAGTATGCCAGGTGTGTAGGCATAAAGATGAAAGTGTGGGAGCAGTTAGTGGCGCACACATTTCACTCTGTGGACAGGCCAGGCCAGCATGAAGAAACAATTGTGATATTTAAATCAAACAAAGTCATGAAAGATAATCAAGCTCCAAATAGCTGTTACCTAAATCTAAAATTTAAAACAAACAAACAAAAACAGGGAAAAAGAAACACAAAATCCAGTTAAGTGGTGGGAAAATTTCATCTAAAATCTCAGGTGGAATAATTCTATTTATTCAAACCAGGTGAAAATATTAGCTAAAGGAATGCCTTGAACCCTATTGTCAGTGGCAAGAGCAGTAGCAACCTATATGTTGACTGTCGAGGGTCTTTCACCCAGATCCCAAGTCACAGATCAATAGTAATTTTAGCCCTGGATTAGTGGATAAGGTGCCGGCCTGCGAACCCAAAGGTCGCAGGTTCGATTCCCCAGCCAGGGCACACAACCAGGTTGCAAACCAGGTCTCCAGTCAGGTCTGTGGCTGGAGGCAGGTGAAAGCCAACCATACATTGATGTCTGTCTCCCTCTCTGCCTCTCTTTCCCTCTTTCTAAAAAAATAATGAAATAAAATCTTTAAAAAAAATAGTGAGTTTAGCACACCAGGATATCAGTTCCAGTTCCTTTCTGAATAAGATTGTCTCCTTGAAGAGGTGCCAAATGAAATACAGAGATGGGTAAGTACCTCAAATCAAGATTTTGGTACAGTAAGTCCTCACAAATATCAGAGAGAGGATATGAACAAGAGTTAAGTTCCTTCCTATGGCATATTTCTGGACACAGAATCATCATTAGCCTTCTAAATAAAGACCCCATTTCGATATTTAACATTGAAATGAGTGTGAACTATACATCCAGGTTCACAGGTGACCAGAGCCTCTCACACCAGCTCAGGACAAGATGAACACCCTCCCCGGACAGGACCAGATGCTGTCCTTCTGAGGGTCACTGAGACCCACCCATATTCACTCTGATGGGGACCTCACACACATGCCAATTCACCTCACGTGCATATCTTTGGGATATGGGAGGAAACCAGACTCCCCAGAGAAAAGAATTAAATAAATAAGAGGAAACAGCAGTGCTGATACTTTTGGGGATCCTGGATTCTCTTGTTTTTGCTATTAGCTGCATTTCTGGCCCTTCCTTCACTGGAAACCAAGAGCTGTACTTATCTATGTCATTTTTCTGGAATCTCTCTGCAGAAATGTAATTTGTGAGATATAAACTGGAGACATGTCTTCTATAGTCACAGAAAGCCTAGAAGAGCCAGGAGGCTCTCCAGCATGAACACGATGAGACCGAGTTTCATTCCTGAGCTGCCATCATATTTTTTTCCAAATTGATCAACTTCCCCAATTATTAAAATGAAATGGATTTTATATTTGACCCCATCATCATGTGGATATGGAGAAAATAAATAATGAACTTCAAATTTTTTTGAAAAGATTAATTCTAATTTAAGCTTGCTGGAATTATAGTCACATTTCAATAATTTCCCCAAGGTAGCTTACACTTCTTTTATTTTCAACTATTGGAATAATAATAGTGTCTGTCTTACATGATTGTTATAAATTATTTTTTAGAGAGAAGGGAAGGGAGGGAGGAAGAAAGGGAGAGAAGCATCCATGTATGGTTGCCTTTCATCTGCCTCCAGCCACAGACCTGGCTGGAGACCTGGCTTGCAACCTGGTTATTTGCCCTGGCTGGGAATCGAACCAGCAACCTTTGGGTTTGCAGGCCAGCACCTAAATTACATTTTAAAATTCAGTCAGTAAATATTCTGGTCAAGAGTGTCAAGAAAATTAACTTTTCTCACCAATTTTTCTTCTGTTGGTAGAATTGACTGTTCTGTACCATAACAGCACTAAAGTAAAGTAAAACAAGTTTGTCTCACTAGGTAGTGAGGCAGGGAAAAATAGAAAAGCATTTCATAACTTTTGTTTTCCACATGCAAGTTAAACATCATTAAAACATGATTTGTCACAGGTAAGCTGAAATCCAACAGAGTTGATTGACTATATTTAAGTTAAATAAGGGAAAGTTTAAACAAGGGCTAATTTCCCCTTTGTTGACTTTTTGTTTCCATGTTAAAGGGGAATAACCCCAACAGAGATGGATTCAGGGAAGTTTACGATTGAAAAATTACTATGGGAATGACTCGGCATTTTCTCTCTACCATGAAACACTTAAGTAGTCAAAAGAAGGTAAGGAAAAAAGACACACAAGCATTGCCTTGGAAACCTCAAAAACTGAGTAGCCTTTTAAAAGAAAAAAATTTACTGAAGAATGCCTATTTTATCCTTTCTCACTTTCCAGTTATATTGTGTTTTGTGTGCCTGTGTGCACAAAGAACTCTCCAAGTAGTGGTGCTCTGCTTAGTGTGTGTGTTTCTTTTTAAGTTTTGAATATTCTACAGCAATGACAAAAAACAGAACTGTTTGGAGTTTAGCCTACCTCATTAGTCACTCACCACAATTTGTAATCAGATGCAAAAGATAATGGAAAGCAGAGAGCAATCACCACTTTGTTGTCCTGTGTAGGGAATGATATTGAGAGACAGAGCAACCCAGCAACCCAAGGTCCTGGTGTGCAATGTTTTAGAGCACAATAGAAGAGAATTATCCAGAAAGAAGTCCTATGATGGATGGACAGTTTGGGATTATGGCTGCTATCCCCACTCTCACCCCCACCCCTGCCCCCTACACACCAAACAGTTCTAATCAACAAGTAATAAGCACTTAACAGTTACTATGTACCAATAAGCTATGGGGAACCAAGGAAAGGCCTATGATTCTGTTTTAGGTGCTATGATGATGATATAAAAAAACCTATTCATTGTTCCATTGCATCTGAATCAACAATGATTGCAAACATCTGTATGCCTACAATTAAATTCCAAAATCTATTCCTTATGCTCTTATACTAAGTTTAATATGAAAAACATATTTCTCTGCAATTCATCCAAGTCTCTTCCTATTATCTTTACCCTAAAATGCCCGTCAACCCCGCCCCCCCCTGCCCAACTCTAATTTAATTTTCTTCCATGTGCAGGATTTCCATCCTACCCATCCCCCTTGCACTTTCTTCTACTCCCTTCCTAGAAGATTTACAGATGAAGATAAAAGGGAAATAAAGTGAGCAAGATCTAGGAGTGGATCTGGGGAGCTTGTCATTTGATAAGGATTAGTGCAGATCAGGCAGGACTGGTGAACTGTGTTTTAATTGTAACAGGCCTGAAATGTCAGTCTGGAGGTCTCCACTTTGTGCTTTTGGAACTAGGAGACAGAAGGTTTGGAGCTGGGGAGTGACCCAGTTAGAGACAGGTCCTAATCCATTAACACCAACACAGTATGTAGGGTTAATTGACTAGGACAGACCCTGGGAGCTGGAAAGTAGTCATGATAAAATCAAACTATATTAGCACATGGAAGATGGTATGAGAACTCAACTTTGGACAGCAGAAATGGATCAGGGAAAATGGGCTGGGAAAAACAAAAGATTCTAGTCAAGAAGATCCAGTCTTCTGAAACAATTTCACAAATGGCAGCATGTTCACCTGCATGAAACTATTTTCATTGACATAGAAAGAGGAGGCAACAACAACAAAAAAGATAACTTTTATAATAACGCTGTAAAGGCCATCAGATAAGGATGATAAAGTTTATTTCAGAAAACTGTTACTCAAATCATCTTTACCTAGGAAATCTCCCCGCACCCATTCCTGTGGATAGAAATGATGGCACAGATCATTCATCAACTAACATTTTGTAAGTAAGCTCTCTGACACAAAATCTAGATGGCCTCTGTGACTCATTTAGAAAGGTCCTTGCCAGAGGCTGGAAGTAGGCATCGAGATGCCTGTATGAATGGGCAGCAAGTCCAGAAGCAGTCACAGACCTGGAAATATCCCTGATACTAAGTAAATAGAGGAAACTGGACTTTAACAAAGGTTAGAAAAATAGTGAATGAAAACCATCATGACCCTTTTTGATTAATGGAAGTATTACTATGAGTGGTATTGATTAGCTTATAAAGTTAAATGCAAAGACCATTATATAGTAATGTGGAGTAGAAACAGTCAAAAGAGATTTTAAGCTCTTTTGGTTCAACTTCCTACTTACACAGAAATGCTGTGTACAAAATCCCTAATAGGTGGCTATTTCAGCCTTAACCATTTCAATAATCAATGAATTTTCTGTTTCTAGGACAAATGTATCACATTTACAGTAACCTAATTCTAATGGTACTTTATATCACATTCCTTGTATCTCTAGTTATTCATAATTCCATCTATTCTATCTTTACAACAACTACAAAATTTGGTTTTGTATACATCCCCCATTGCACTTAAGATAAAATCCAAATTCCCTCTTAAAAATGTGATAGTTAAACACAATATGGCAGAGGTCACCTGATCGAACAAGAAGACTAAAAATATTAACATCTTTTTAGGGAGAACATATTTTTAAAGACAGCTTAGGATGTTTTAGCCATTTCATAGACATTTTGCTGATTCATTCAACGATGTTTATTTGATGCACACCATATTCCATGCACTGACACAGATGAAGTTTCCATTGAGCTTATATTGAGGTAGAGTAGAAAAACCATAATGAAATTTTAGAAAAAGATAAATTTACAGAGAAACAATCTTATAAAGATACAAACAAAAACAAGGGTGATGTGATAGTCTCAGGTAGAATAGCTAAATGGTTAATTGAGAGTGGCGGTCATGGGCGACTCTACAGAGGAGGTTATATCAGGGCCAATAATATATGGGAAAAGGGCTGTCTAGGCAGAAGAGTGAGTGTAAGGGCCCTTACACATTCAAGCATCAGAGAAACCAGTGAGCCCAGCGAGGAGTCAGACAGGAGGGAAGTGAAAACTGGTGAGATTAGAGCAGGATTTTATTCTAACTGCAGTGGGATGCCATTGGGGACTGCATTTACAATCTGATCGTTCATGCACGCATCTGTTTTCTATTGCATCTCCCATTATATGCACTGTCTTTTCTTCTTTCCACTTTTTGGACTTACTAATTTTATTACTTGAAGTTCTTAATTAGCTTATTGTTTATGCATTATCTTATATATTACACTAGGCATTGTTGAATTATTCATATCATTAACATCTAATATTAATTAGTAGGTTGTTTTTACCAAATCCCCCAAAATATAAATAATTTTAAACACTTTGACTATTTACACCCTCTTAACTTTAGTGCTTTCATGTATTTCTAATCCTAGAAGTCATTTTCATTGCTTAATAGAATAAATATTTTTATTTCCTTATGCTTTTTTCTTTTTCATTACCCTTTATACCTCCTTGCATTTCTTTTTCTTCATTTGGGGTCCTTTTTGGTGGCAGAAAAACTTCTTGTTTATATTTCTTTAAATATAAATCAATTGTAACAAATTCTGTTTTCTTTCTTTTTTTTTCTGAAAATATATCTTTTAAAGACAGGTATGCTTTGTAAGAAGGCAGCCCTTTTGTTTTTTCTTTTTTCTTTTTCTTTCTTTCTTTTTTTTTTTTTTTTTAAGATTTTACTCATTATTTTTGGGGAAGGGGGTAGGGAGGGAGGAAAAAAGGGAGAGAAAAATCCATGTATGGTTGCCTTTCACCTGCCTCCAGCTGGGAACCTGGTTGGAGACCTGGCTTGCAACCTGGGTATGTGCCTTGACTGGGAATTGAACTGACAACTTGGGTTCACAGGCTGGTGCTCAATCCACTGAACCACATCAGCCATGGTGAAACTATTTATTGTACTTTTATTTATTTATTTTTTACTAGATGTATAGAACTCTGGGTTTATTGTTTGTTTGTTTTGGAACTTTGAAATATTATTTTGTTGTCTTCTGACTTACGTAGTTTCTGTTATGAAGATACTTGCCAATTTTATTTTTGTTACTTTGAAAATAATTTGTCTTTTTTCCCCCTAGCCACTGGTATTTGGTAGACTTTACTATTATTTGATGAAGTGTGCTTTTCTTCTTGTTATTTATATTGTGGTGTTTTTTGTTTTAAGATTTTATCTATTATTTTTAGAGAGAGGAGAAGGGAGGGAGGCAGAGAGGGAGAGAAACATCAATGTATGGTGGCCTTTCACCTGCCTCCAGCTACAGACCTGGCTGGAGACCTGGCTTGCAACCTGGTTATGTGCCCTGGCTGGGAATTGGACCAGCAACTTTTGGGTTCGCAGGCCAGTGCCAATCAACTGAGCCACACCAGCCAGGGCTATATTGTTTCTTAACTCAGCAGTTTGAATTACTTTTGAAAAATTCTTGAACATTACTTTCAAATTTTGCTTCTGTCTTAATTATTTTTCTTCTTTTCTAGAACTCTAATTGTACCCATATTAGACTATTTAAAGGCTCATAGTTCACTCATGCTGTTTTTCTGTATTTTCCACCACTCTTTTTATTTTTGTTTCAGTCTAGATATTTCTAATTTAATGTGAGAAATTATACATCAAAAATTAGAGAAGCTTTGGATGATCATTTTTCTCCAGAAAAGGTTTTGATTGGCTATGGCAAACAAGTAAAATAGTAGTACATCAGTTAAATCTGATAAGAGATTAAGGTCAATGGAGTCTGGGTTTTATTCTTTAGTAAAGCCTGGTCTCTATTTATGGTTTGCCCTTACTTGTGGGGTCATCAAATGAAAGCCTGGGAGGTTTTCTATTACTTCACAACCATAGAGGATATTTAATTTTTTCTTTCCCCCTCACAGGTAATTTGATGAGAGCTATGCTTAGTTTATCCAGTCTCTCAGTGGCCATCTTATAGTTTACCTCTCAAACTGTAGTAGGCAGTTAGACAGACAAGGATGCTGGGCCAGATGTAGAAGGTTGCCAGCACAGACAGCAATGAGCAAAACTGGGAAAAACAACGACCTCACCCCCAGTGTAACCTTCCCTTTCCGGGCATGTTGCTAGTCATTCTGGTTAGACCCCTTTAGATGCAGAATGAACTAGGTGGCTGGAGAATAGGCTTTAAACATTAAGTCCCCAGGACAATAAGGCTCTGAACTGAATCAAATACAGCTAGGCCTCCATTGTGTTTCAGCTCCAGGCCTAGAAAAGCAACAAAACCAGATAAAACAATGCCATGGCTGACATCCTTGCCATGGCTGCATTGACTAATAACCCCTGGTCCTTGTGCCAACCAATTAGTACAGCCCATGACCCTGAAAGGACATACCTGGAAAGCTGATGACTGTTCTATTGGGAACTTCCCCTGGCACCTCTAGATAAATACCCTCAAGATGGAGGACCCCAGTGCAACTCCCCTCCTAGGTGCACTCCCCAGAGAGGCCTTTCCCCTCTGTTTTCCCCAAGGCTTTCCCCCTAAGCTCCAAGGGCCCTTGCAGCTTGTTTACTGAGCCCACTCTCTCTAAGGCTCACTTCTTCTACCTCTGTGACTTTCTAAATAAACTTTTACTGGTATCTGAGTCTTGATCTTGAATTCTTTCTTAGCCAGAACTCAAGTCCCAATGTTGTGGAACTGAGGTTCAATTGCCAGTGATGTTCTGGTGGTTTTCTTGCCACCAACAGAGCCGAGGTGCTTATGGATTATTGGATAGATTGTAATGAAACTGGCTCAGATCATTCTTTTCTGTATTTCCTTTCCCTCTCTAGTATTTACCTCTCAAATTTTTGTGTCTTAGTAGTTTGAAACTCCAATTCCTTCCCCTCCCCCCACCCCATCCCCACCCCCTTGTAACATTTTAATCTGCCCTATTCTATTTCTCTGTAACTTAGTATCCAGGGTCTACTCAGTTTCTCAGCATCTCTGTGAATTTAAAAGTTGGCCTCAACAGAAAAGTAGCAAAAACACCACCTTCATTTTAGTGAGCTCTTCTTTTCTCCAGCATCTTAGTCCCTCAAATTCTGATTGTCTGTGTAGCTTTCCTATCCTATGCCATTAATGAGAAGGAGATAGATTGGTGAGTGTTTTTGGGTTTGGTGTTTTTTTGGTTTTTTGTTTTTTTGGTTTTGTTTTGCATTGGATCAAGCATTTTTTCCTTCTATTATTCTTTATCTTTCCCTTCCATTCCTCTTTTTTCTTTTCTCCCAACTCTTTCTTCCTCCCTTTCTTCCCCTTCTCTCTCTCTTCCTTCCCAACAAAACCAGAAGCTACTTGATAATTTTTGTTATTAAACATACCCTATTTAAATGTTTTTTTTTCTTTTGTTTTAGGGTTTTCACTTTCTTTCCCCTGTAATATCTTTGTTTTCAGAGCCTTCGTGCATCAGTTAATATTTACTTCATAACAAAGAACCCATACATTAGTGGATTAAAACAACTATTTATCTTATGATACTATGGGTTGGCAATTTGAACTTGGCTCAGTTGGGCAGTTCTGTTGCTTCAAGCCAGGCTTGGCTAATCTTGTATGTGGCTTACTCAAAAATCGCTGCTGGCTGACTCAAGTGTTTTGATTCTTCTCTATGTGGTCTTGTTACTGAGCAAAGCAGGGCTTGATCAAGTGGTGCTTTGGTGTAGGACCCAACACTTAGTGTTGGGAAAAATAGCTCTTTATTGGCAATATTCTAACTTGGGGTAGGGGGTGAGGGTGTGGCAAGGAGTCCTTTAGCTCAGAGCCCTGTTCTCCCAGGACACCTAGCACTTCCTTTGCTATATAGCCAAAAGGCTATAAACCAAAACCAAGCCAAATAGTTCCCTATCCCTTATCTGCCAGCTCTCTTCTCCAGCATCAGGGGTATGTCATCTTCAGCCTTTTTAGAATAATCCAGGGAAGTATGTGCCATGTTACACTGCATCACGGTGAAGTCCAAGAAAGGTACAAGTTCTGAGAGTATCCTCACCACATGTTCTGAGTTCAAAGAGTTCAAATAGAATCCAGATCTGCAAGACAGAGTCCTTGGTGGCTTCTGAGTCATCTAGAGCAGCAGGATTGAAACAATAGGATGCTTAGTTTCTTACTAGCCCAGGTCACATGGCTGAATCCTGACTACACACTGCATAGCTGCTTGCTGCTTCCTACATGGCTGCTTACAATACTTTCCTACAGGCTCCTCTTCCATCACACTTCTCCAACATGCTCCCCATCATGGCACACCTCCATCATGCTTCTCTTTGATGCTCCTTCATCATCATCTTGACCACCTTTTCAAGGCTGCCTGCCCTTCCTTTAAATCCTCATAGTCATACACCTTTTGCCCTGGGGCAGTGGCACAGCTGTTGCCACAGATGTGCAAAGTACTTGAAAAGCTGTATTATCTCCTCCCACCCCCCAAACCATAGGCTGTGGGGCTCTTCTAATCTTTCACCCACTGGCTGGTTATCCTCATGCTTTTTTATGAGGTGGCAGGAATTCCATGAATAGAAGCAGAAACCTGCATTCAAATATGCTACCTCTTCCTAAATCACATAGTATTAATTCTCCTGTATTGTTTTGACAAAGGAGGTCACAAGGCCCACTCATATTCAAGGGATGAATAGACTCCACCTCTTGTTGAGAGAAACTAGGAAGAATTGTGGTCACAGTTTTCATTTATGACACCTGCTAAAGTCATCACGAATTCTAATATTTAAACCTCTTGAGCAACCTATAGATTCAATGCAATCCCAATTAAAATACCAATGACAGACTTCACAGAATTAGAAAAAACACTTCAAACATTTATATGGAGCCAAAAATGCCCATGAATAGCTACAGCAATCTTGATAAAGAAGAACAAGGAAGGAGGAATCACAATACAGGACTTCAAACAATAGTACAAGGCTACTGTCATCAAAACTCTCTGGTACCGGCATAAGAATAGACATATAGATCAATGGAACAGAATAGAGAGCCTAGAAATTAACCCAGGACTCTATGGTCAACTAAACCTCTTGGATTTTTGTATATTGGTAATCACACCCACTGCAAAGAACATGTGTTATTTTTTCTTTTTCTGATTTTTACATTTCTATTTCCTTTTGTTGCCTGAGCACACCAAATAGACCATCTGGTACAATTTCAAATACAAGCAGCTTGTATCTGCCATCATGAGAACCCCGTAGGAAGAGCTCAATATTTACAACAGAGCTCTAGGATTGTAACTGTCCCACGCCTTAATTTCCTTTTCCCCTCTACAAGTTCCTCCTCCTTAGTCTGTGTTTTCATACAGAGCACTGTGTTGCTCTCCATGTCTGCAGGCTCTGGATTGCAGTCCTTTATTTTTCCCAAATAAACCATTTTAGGGGATGGACTACCTAGTCATTGCTGGCTTCCAGTTCACATTGGGTATATCATCCCACGTTCAACTCTTTGGTTTCCTTCCAATACTTTTGTAACCAATAGATTCCTTCAGACTCCAGTGCCGTTTTACAGGCCAGACCTTAATCTGGGTATATCTGCACTAATATATACATAGAACACAATATATTAAAACATGTGTATATAAATTTTGCCCCCAAAATTGTCCAGTAAATTTGTCAGAAGGAGTGAGTGTATGTGTAGAAGTGTTCCTTGAAATCTGGGTGGGTGTTCCTCAGTAAGAGGAATTAGAAGTGGTACTAATAAGTTTGAATGGAATGACAGGATTAAAATGATAACGTAGTCAGAAATGAAGAAACGAAGAACATCTAGAGGTAGTGATTGCAGTCAGTATTAAAACAAGTAGCTTTTGAACCCCTTTCACTTTGATCAAGAATAACATATTTTACATTGGGAATGAGCATGAGATCCCTGCTGCATTTCCTATTCATTTTCTTCTCTTTTCTCCTATCCAGTATGATACATACATACTGTTTGAAAAACATGGATCAAGACATGTTGTAAGAACCATGATAGTCTCTGAAAATGTATCTAAAAGATTAAGGCATAACTAATCCTTTGTCAACTCTTTGTCTTCCTCTATAGAGGCTATCTCTTCATTTTGTTAGCTCAGCCTATATTCACCGACTTTCTGGTAAAGGTAACATAATTTCCCCCTTAGAGATTATCCGTCTCCTTTTCTTAGTCTATAAGGTTCAGGTCAATTTCCTGCCTACCTCTTGTGTTCCCCAACACTCTCTAATTCCAAAAGCTCTAGGTAGGCATGCCACTTGGTTCTGGTCAAGCAGAGTAGCTTATCTCTGACTACAAGGAATATCTCAGTAATAGACATATAACCTAAGAAAGGCAAATGAGCTCTGGTGCCAAAAACAAGTTCTTATTTTGCCAGATTGGAAGCTGGTGAGACCAGGCTGTGGATCCTGGAAGCATCATATGGAGAAAGCTGCCTAGGAGGGAAACCAACAGAGGATGATGATGGACTGATGACAACACTTATGACTTTGGATCCAGTCACCTTTTCCAGTGCAAATATAAAGTCTATGTGCACACCATAAATGTGCCTCAGGTATTAGTCACTTGTATCTTAAATAGTACTGCAAGTACCTAAAATTATTTTTCTATGGAAAAAAATGTCTGTTGGACATTTCAATGTCATTATCAAACTGCAACCATTTTTCAGCATCCACACATCTTTAGTTTTGCTGCTCTGCAAGCCCTACTTCATTTAGTAGGAAAACTATATTTGAAAACTACTTATTATTCACATTAGAATTCCCATTGAAAAATACAATTAGGGAAACTAAGCTTCCCCCATATTTAATATTTATTTTTCTCAACCAGTACATATAGAACTTTAAAGGTGTATTTAAAGCTATTTATAGAAGAAAACATTTAATGTGAAACAACTTTTTAAAATATAAATCATATTTTTTGTTCCACTAAGTTTTAAGTGTCTGCACAGTTTATTGATATGAAAAATAAAAAAAGTATAAAGCATACTAAAGGCTGCCAATACAAAGAATTACCCATAAATGAAAAGTTCAAGTTATAGCTTTGACCATTACAGTAGAAAACTACATATAAGTGGTACACCATATTTAGTACAATTATCATTTACCAATCAGTCACTGCTACAATGCATGAACAAGTGTGTGCCTTTTTATACAACTTACCTCTACTAAATGTTCACTGATGTCCATTTCCTTGTGCGTTTAGTTTTTAATTAAAATTTTATTTATTTATTTATTTATTGATAGAGGGAAAGAAACAGCAATGTGTGGTTCCCTCTCTGAGTCCCCAACTAGGGAGGGACCTGCTGGCCTGCAACCCAGGCATGTGCCCTGACTGGAGACCCTTGGTTTGCAGGCTGGTTGCTCAATCCACTGAGCCACACCAGCCAGGGCTCTTGGTATGTTTTTAAATACATACTTTATGTAAATATCTAGACAAGTTACTCATATTTAAATTCCTTCTTAAAAATAAGGCAGTTTGTTCTCTATGGCAGAATTAAAACACAGCAACAAGTGGCAACACTCCAGTATCTCTAGCAAATATTTATTAATCTCACATGGATGGATTATGTTCCAAGCTGGAAGCTCTAGAGTTAACAGAGTGAATTACTTACATAATATTTCTATTTTGTATTTTATGTTAAAGATAAGAAGAAATGACTGAATAGACATTTTGTGCTGTCGCTATTATTAGCATTAATTATTGCTTGCAAAGAGGGTGACCCAAAGCAGGTGCACTTAATAATTAATTGTATTTTAAAATACCTGACAGGGAAAACAGAAAAAAACTCACAGTTATTTTTACCTCTTGTGATTATTGCTTTGAACGTACAAAAACAGTCTGTGACAGAATTGGTTTTTTCTCCTTCATAACTATACATAGAACACTAAATAATTTCTGGAGATTAGGAAAAAAGCTTCATTGAAAGGTAGGCACTTTTGAGGTTGGTACAAATAAACAAAAAAGTAATGTGAAAAAAATTAACATTTGTATTTTGTTCTTAATGAGCATATCTTAAATATAACATTTTAAGATCACTATCCTTTGTGTGGTAGCTATTAAAAATGTCATTCCTGAGATTGTTGGAATCAATTAAAAAGAGGAAAGAAATGTTCTTCCCAGATGGGAAACTGAACTGTAGATCACCATCTCAGCCAGTTACTTTCTGTCATTTTTCCATACATCAAATTTTTCACTTGGGATAGATGCACATTGTAATTTATTTCTTAATTACTGGCCCCAAAATATGCCATATTTTTAAAGAGTTGAAATGTTCAGCTGAAAGGGGGAATATAAAGAAAAGTTATTGCTACTAAGATTTGCCATTGTAGGTGGTAGCCTCACTCTTTTAAAATGCTAATATCGAAACAAAATGAAGTGCCTTTTTACATCTTGTTTGATTTAAATAAAAATTCAAGTATCTCCTTTAAAATGATGTTCTGAAAAACATTAATATTTATGAACTGAAAATTTACATACATTTTGTGAAAAGCAGAATATTCCTTGAATAGCCTTTGTTTTAATCACTACTTAGAATATAAAGATCAAAATCTACCTTTGGTCCACATCATATTTTGACAGTTCCTATTTTTTTTTAATCCATATACTTGACTAATTATGTTAAAAAAATTAACATCAAATGAGTGAAGGAAAGTGTCGAACAATAACATTGTACTTTAAAAACTATATTCAAATGAAGATATGGTCCAAGTAAGTGCAAGCCACAGTGAAGGCTGATATAAAAGATGTTCACTGAGCTTTGACATGAGATGGAGATGCATCATAGTCTTGAAAATGAATTCCCTTAGAAGTTGTGATCTTCATAATTGCGCCATTTAAAGCATCATCTTCAATGAGTGTTATTAATCCATTGGCAATCATTGATGGGCTAAAAGGAAAGGGAAACACTGGTGCTTTAAAATGAAGGATAAAGGCATAATATTCACTTCCTTTTTGAATTGCTTTTGAATAATCTACTACCTTTGGCATATGATATGGATAAGTGTATCGGGAAGCTCTTGTTACCTTCAGTTTATTATTCAATTAGATATCAACTAAATTATATGATAAATTCAGTGATAGATCCCCACGCCTAATCTTCTGTCACGTTGACAAGGACTTTCATCATTTACATTGACAAAATTATTTTTTCATCTTTATCCTATCAGTATATCTTAGACTTAACAGATACAAATGTTATTAGAGTAGAAATGAGAATTATAGCTAACACTTGTCAAATGTCCATTGTTGATCTGTTCCTGTTTTAAGTACTTTACATGTATCAACTTATTTGTGGACTTTTCAAAAGCCCCCTAAGATTGTTTTAGTTTAGTCCCTTTTACGTTTAAGAAAACTGAGCTAGATGGCTAAGTTCCTGGTCAGAACTTGAACCCACATGGTCTAATTCCATCAGTATGCTAGCTATGACTGCACTGTGAACTCCAACTGCTCTAACTCAGACATCATTCACCAAACATGCATGTTGATCCATTGTCTAGTATGAAAATGCTTGCAGTTAGGGGGCCATATGAAATTGCAAAAAGAGTATATGTAAATATTGCTTGGAATATTAGGCAGATAAGGAATCATTGCTTCTAAAGGTAATAAAACATAACCTTTAAAAATGATCTGATTATGGTTGAAGGTATTAATGGTACATTGTCTGTATCTTCAAGCAAAATTTATTAACTATAAACATATTCTATTCAGAAACCCAGAAAAAATATTTTCTTGCAAGAGTTTGCCAAACCAAAATTTTGAGGCTTGCATTTGTTTTTCAAATTTACAATCTAATTTTTCCCTTTGTATTGCTTATGTGTAGATAGTACTTCGCTCCATCATATAAAAAAGGTAGATATAGTTTTACTTACTCCAAAATCCCATAGCTTTTCATCATATCCTTGATGTGATCCTTGTATTCTATATATTGTCCCATGTTTTCTTCTTTTTCAATGGATTCGAGGATGGGCGTATTAACAAAGCCTGGACAAATAGCATTTATTCTCACACCACTTTTCATAAGATTAGCAGCCATCTGCCAATTGGAAATAGAAGGATGCAAGTTTCGGTAGTTTTATAAATTCAGAGAATAGGACAAACATAATTAAAGTTATTCAAAAGACCCTGATGTGAAAAATACTAATCAGACATCCTTCTGGCCTTATAACAATGACAATATTAAAGCTGGCTGGTAGCAGAAAGTAAAAGAATATGTATCTAAAGTGCTGAATTAATTCCTGAAAGCTTCACCTAATTAATTTTTAAAAATCAATATTGCTAGACAACTCCTGAAAATAATTATCTAAGCGGTGCTTCTCTACTAAACTCGGCAGGAACCTGAAGGTAAGAAGCTGAGGCTTAAAATTAATATTGCAAGTTCTCTTTCAAAATTTAGGGTTGTATAAGAGAATATTTGCTTAAATAAGATTGTTAGTGGAAAGTTTTAGGATCTTGATTGTAAAGATTCTCTTAATTGCCTGGGAGACAATTTCAGTCTTTTCAGACTAACAATCTTTGGCTTAATTTTCAACCAATTGATTTTATTTGAACTATTGACAAAACAAAATGTAGTTGATTATTTGAGGATTCTCTTTGTTTACTTACTAAAATTTATTTCTAACTCCCCAAAATGAATACTTGTGGAGGTTTACGGAGTCATCTGTGGACAGGCCCAGAAATTTGAGTTACCCAATGCTGACGTTCCAGCTGAGGGCCAACAAAATAACTGTTTTCCTGTTTCAGCTCTAACTGTAAACAAGTGTCCTTTTCACGGTGTCCTAAATGTCCATGTTTTTCTTGTTTTTGTGCTTTTTTGTTAGTGATTTTGCTATTTAAAATGCCCTTTTCCCCCAAGCATAGTGCTGAAATGCTATCTAGTGTTCCTAAGAAGGCTGTGACGTGCCTTACAGAAAAATATGTGTGTTAGATTTCACTCAAGCCTGAGATGTAAGTGCTATTGGCCATGAGTTCAATGTCAATACAATTCATATGAAATAAAGGATTGTTGAAAAGAAACTCAAGTAAAATTTTAAACAGAAATTCACGTATGTATTGACTGACTGATCAAAATGTTGTGGCTTAAAGGAACTTCTCCAGTTCAGTGTTTGCAAGGGATTTTATCAAACATAAACATTCCAAAACAAAAATTGATTGTACAAGTTTCCAGTCTTATTATAGTAAATAGCAGATTTCTGGCCTTTCAGACCTAGATTGCTTTTTAATACCTTTATGTATTCATTAATATTGAATTAAAGGTTAAACCTTTGCAGATTAAATTAAAATTTCGAATAAATTTAAATTAAGATTGTGAGAGCTGCTTATCTCGGTTTTTGATTGGACATTTAATGGTCACAAATCTGTTTCTTTATCCCTACTATTTCTTCTGTTGTTAATATTTTTCACTCCATCTGTCTGGTCTCTCTTTCACTCTGTCTCTAATCTAGACTAATGACCGCAGAAACTTCCCAATGTCCTCACCTCTTCTACACGTGTCCTCTCAACACACTCTCTAAATAGTAGCCAGAATGGTCTTGCTGAAATAGAAATCTGATCTTGTTACTCCCGTGTGTAAGGAAACCCATTGATGGTTTCATTCTGAATAAAATCTAAGCTCATTACTACAACCCATAAATCCCTCTTGGTCTGGCTCCTGCTTGCATCTTCAGTCCTACCTTTCCCTTGCTTGTCTAGCTTCATTCAAGCTACCTTTTCCTCTCCAGTTATCATGAAAAGACAAGCATTCCAATTTTATATTATCAATGTAGGGGGTCAATTAGACCTAAGTTTTCTATACACTTTTCATGCTAGGCCTCCAGGGAGATATCATCCTTGACAGCTCTTCCAAGTGAATTCTGCCCCATCCCTCCCACCTGCCCCACTATCTCACTCATTGTTATCACGTCTGAATGGTAGGGAGTGGCTGGAGCACACTGAAAATTTGATGTAAAGACGGCTGAAGCTAAAGCTTCTTAGATTTGGAGTCCATTTTAAAATGAAAGACTCTCTTTTCTTTAGTTAGCCTTAGGATTATTTTTCAATAACACATCTGCATTCTAGAATCTACTTCACTTTTAATTAATCAATTAATTTTATTTTATTTTAATTTCATTTTAAAATGAAAGACTCTCTTTTCTTTAGTTAGCCTTAGGATTATTTTTCAATAACACATCTGCATTCTAGAATCTACTTCACTTTTAATTAATCAATTAATTTTTTTAAGAGAGAAGGGCAGGGAGCAAGAAAGAAAGGGAGAGAAACATCAATGTATGTTTGCCTTTCACCTGCCTTCAGCTACGGACCTGGCTGGAGACCTGGCTTGCAATCTGGCCTTGTATCCTGACTAGGAATTGAACCAGCAACCTTTGGGTTTACAGGCCAGTGCCTATTCCACTGAGCCACCAGTCAGGGTCAAAAATTATCTATTTTTTCTTTGTCTTTTTTATGTGATCTGAAACCATTGTTTATAATAAAGATAGAAGTAAAATATTTTTCTATCTTTTACTCAGGTGTATTGAACTCTGAATTTATTCCTCTTGATTGGATAGAATGTATGCCACCTGTATATGTACACAGAGAGAAAGAGAGATGTTGTGGTTATTATATTCTCACCGCTGTTGAGCGTGTGAATCCAACTATGCCATGCTTTGAGGCACAATAAACAGGCTGTTGTGCAACCGGCACGAGTCCTAAAACAAACACAAGATTTCAACAATTTAATTAAATAATAAGCAGATGAAACCAATAATCACTGTGCAAATGAATAATTTGTGCCTGTCCCTTTTTAAATTAATCTAGAAAATACACTAAAACCATCACCTGACAACTTTGTAAAACTGGTTAGTCCTGGCTTGGTTCATTCCTTCCTTGGTCTCTAGCTACTGCACTATCTAGAATTCATGGTAGGCAAATTACTGCCTTGCCTACCATGATACATGGCAGGCCTACCTTGATACAGCCAAGGATGATATGTATGTTTTTCTTTCTCTGTGACTTTCTGTCAAGAAAAGTCAATGCTATCTAAAACACAAATCCAGTAAGTTACCCTCTAACTTTCAATTTTTAAGTCTAGAAAAACTTCAAGGAGTGAGAAGCAACTATGTATGCCTGATGCAACCGTGTATTGCCTTCATCTCAACTCCTAATACAACTGTGCAGGCATCGTGACTTCTTGTTGGCTGATGCTGTTTTTCTTTCTCCGAAAATGTTCCTCAGGCAAAGGTAGTGTGGTTGTAGGATGGTGTTCACCAACCACAGGAAATGCCGAGTGAACCTTCATCAGCGATAAGCTCATTGACACAGCCATAAAAAGCACAAGGTTGCTGTTCATAAATGTTGTCATGAATGAATTAGGAATGAATTTCTGTTATGTGTGTTGAGGTACTGAACTTCTGAACCCAAGCTAGTTCAAAGTGTCACAGGAGTGCAATAAATCAAATACTGTTATGGTTTTTGTTTAAGAAGCAAGTGCAAGACATATACTTTCCTTTAAAGGTAAGACTGAAAATGCGACCAGAGCTTGACGGAATTAGTTTGCATTTTTAAAGTGGTTTAAAAGTGGTTTTATGAATCTTGTAACATTCTAATGGCATTTTCAGTGCTATCCTGCCACATGTTTACTCTTTGCATTATTTCATTTTTTGATGCTAGATCAAAGGCTGCATAAGTTAATTTCAGACATGTCGAAATTGAGGAGCAGTGACATAATAAAAGTTTTGACATATATGTACAGCTCTGAAACCATAGTCATGATTAGGATAATGAACATATCCATCACCCTAAGTTTCCTCATGTCCTTTTGACATCCCCCTCCTCTTCTAGAAGTTTATATAAATGTAATTATACAGTCAAAACTCTTTCTTTTTTTCTGATTTCTTTCACTCAGGACAATTATTTTGAGATTCATTTATATGATAGTGTGTATCAATAGCTCATTTTTCTTTTTCTTATTTTGTGAATACTATCACTGTGAGGTTAAACTCATCGACATTCGCTGTTGATAGATATGTGGGTTCTTTACAGTTTAGGGGTATTACAAATAAAAATATTCTTTTTCAATTATTTTATTTAGGTAAATTGGAATTAATTTAAATAACGAGCTGTTTTTATCTTCATAGTACAAGCAGAATTATAGCTATTCCTTCTTATTTCCAACAGGTAGGATGGGTTAGTGATCAGAAGTATTTTTTCCCAGCTTGCCAATTAACTTCCTTTTTTCTATGTTTCCCAATGATCTCTGAACTTTTATTGGCTCCCTTCCCCGCCAAGGGGTAACCCACTTCTGCTGCCTTAATGCCTCATAACTTTAGTGTCACTGACCTCAGACACCCTTTGGCTGGACACCACTTGGCAAGCGGTGATGATTTGGATAGATTGTATAGTTTCTGTGGCCCAGAGCACCACCAAAATCTAACTACCCCCCTTCTTCCAGCAGGCAATGGCAGGTGGTGATCTCTGGTGCTGGCTTGACCTTGATGTTCAGCAGGGCTTTGTACTCCTAGCCCTGGCGCTGCCCCTCTGCCTGGTGTGGGACAGTTCTGACTCCAGGTACAGTAGAATCCAGTTGAGCTGCTCCATCCACCTTCTGCACATCTTCACCTTCCCAGGCCATTCTCCAAACTGGCCTGGAGATTTCGCATTGAATCCAAGTCAATCTCCAAGGACTGGACCATTGATCTCAGCTCCAGAGTGTCATCTCAGCA
The DNA here is from genome assembly GCA_004026585.1 of Noctilio leporinus. NCBI lineage: Eukaryota > Metazoa > Chordata > Mammalia > Chiroptera > Noctilionidae > Noctilio > Noctilio leporinus. Next base: position 160,862 of record PVIW01002376.1, read on the forward strand.
GCTCCTGTGTCAGCCATCATGGTGGTGCTCTCCTCAATCTGCTGGGATCTAGACAGCAGCTGTCTAGATCCTCTTGGTTCTTTTGAGCCAGCTCATCATATTGGGCCCAGATGTCCACCATGATCCTGAGATTTGGGGGCATCCAACTCCACAGTCAACTCAGAGCTGGCAGTCTGGTTTGTAGACTATTAACTTCCTCCTCCTGGTTCTTCATGAAGAGCAGCTCCTTTCAGAGCCTCAGTCTCTATCTCCAGTTGCAGGTGAAGGATAATGGGCAGAGTTCAGAGTTCAGTGATGTCACTCTGCACAGACTGGCACATGGCCAGCTGTCTCATACTTACTCTGAAGTCCTCAGCAGCAAGACAGGCATTGTCAATATGTAGAACAATGTGGGTAGTCCAAAGAACTTGCAAAGATCTGAGCCATCAGGCCCTCAGTGGTGTTGAAATAACACCCCCAGTCTCTGCCTGGGGTTCCCAGATTTTGCTCTGCCATCTCCTATTACCAGCCTGTCACTCTCTCCAGGTAGAAGGCCAGGTGGACAGTCAGGTATTGCATAGTTTCCTTCTCACTCTGGATCCCCTCTACACTGGCCCAGACCCCTGGCCATCCCTGAAACCAATCCCCTAGACCCCCAGCTACCCTGCACCCCAGTGGAGTGGGATGTAGAGATCTGGGAACCCAAACTCCCAGTGCCTACATAGATGCTGGCCACACTATTGGCCAGCCAGGCCCAGTGGCTGCGTATCTGTATGTAGCCCAGGATCAAAATAGTTTGTGGAAAAGCTAGAGCAAGTATTAAAACTCATGTTGTTCAGGTAGGAAGGTGAGAGGCCAAGACTCAAGCAGCATAACTGACTTTCAGTGTAGAGATTTACTATCTCTACCTCATTTTGCTGCTTTGAAAAGGTAGGTTAAATGAAGGGAGAACAGGGCTTTTTCAAGCTTTTTTTCTGGATTTTGATATGGAGTAAGAGACCCTAGCTGGAGAGATCTGGAATTTAAATCTGAGAAGTGTGCGTGTGTGTATAGATAGATAGATAGACAGATAGGGAGGGAGGGAGGAAGAGAGGGAGACAGAGGCATTGAGAGAATGAATTTAATCCCAAAGAATGGAGAAGGTCACCTAGGGAAAGAGTGTGCATGGAAAAGCAAAGAGGACCAAGGACCCCTCTGGAGTTCTCCACCATACCCATAGGTGTCTGGTCATCTGGACAAGGAGAAAGAACCAACAAAGGACAAGAAAAGGTGCTGCTAGTTACGTGTGAGGCAGATGTAAATTTAGATAATAGTGTTTTAAGGATTATTATTTCAAGCAGAATCAAGTGTGTCGGTTGTTACTGAGGAAGGTGTCAAGCAAGATGAGGACAAGAAGTTTAGCCTTAGCAAGACATAGATTATTGGCAAATTCCCTAAGATCTGTTTGCTCTTTAATGCCATATAGCCCATTAAGCTTTTTTTGTTCCCCCTAAAATATAGTGTGTGCTAATTCAAAAGGTTTTATAAGGGTGAATTCATCTTAGACATATGTGTTTGGTGCCAACTAAGTGCCAAAAAAAAAATAAAAAGATGTTTTAACTATAGTCAATTGAACCATATAAAACCAATAGGAGGGTTCCCATTCTACCAGAATGTTACTTATAACATTTAGCTGTTTAAAAACCCATTTCAGAACAATCATGAACAAAACAAACAAATAAGCAAAACAGAATCAGATACACGAATACAATGAATAGATCTCCAGGGGACAGAGGGAAGGGGGGAAGTGGAAGGGGCGAGGAGGAGGCAAAGAAGGGGAGCAGTTTAGTCAAGGAACTAGCATGGAAAAACCATGGACATGGACAACAATTGGGATTGACTTTGGGGGGAGTGGGTGGGTGGGGAAAGGGATAGAGGGAAGGACAAAGGGGGTGGATGTAATAAAACAACAATAAAATTTTTTTTTAATGTCCTGTTAATCAAGTTCATCCATAGGGATTACAGCACAGTGGTTTTGGACGTTGGGTGCCAGACTTGCTGAGCTCAAATCCTCAATCCAGCAAAATAAGCTACATTAGTTTTGGAGGGATAACGGCTATGTACCACAGTATTTTTCCTCTGTGAATTAGAGTAGAAATAGTAACTACTGTGAGTCTTGAATGAGCTAATTTACATAAAATACTGAAAACCGGGCCTGCCATGTAATAAGCACTACTGCTTGCTATTCTTTTTGTAAAAACATAAAATTCAACATTTTTCCTTTAATGAAAACATCTCAAAGTCTTGTTTTATTGGCTTTTTATCTATTTCCCCACCTCATACCTTCTTATGAAAATATGTCTTTTGCACTAAAATGTCACAGTCTGGTACAGAGTCCTACTTTGGTTTGGTTTCTGAACTTGGCAACCTGTGTGGGCTGCTGCTAATCCTGGCTCAAAAGGATTTATAGAAATGCATTTATTTAAGATCTATATGTTTAGTATGTTTCAAGTATAAAGTATAATGAAGGAGTATTTAAGGAGACTCTATTGAAATGTGTAAAACCTATGGGCAGACCCCTGGTACAAGAGTAGGATAACACTTTATTGGTGCAACAGTAAGATCAACCCTCTCCAGCTTCAGGGGAATTTTCTCCCTATAATGACATGGATCAATGAGTTGTACCAAGGGTTTTTAAACCTTGCAAATTAATCCCCACATGGATAGGGAATTTATTTGTCTCCATGTGAAAGGATTTAAGAGTAGCAACATAACAAAGGATTGTGAAAATGACAATGAGAAAGTCATCTCTGAAGAAATGTCATTTTGTGAAATTTGAGATTTTTTATTTGTGCTTTAAAATGAATAACATACTTTAAAAGGATGGATATTTTTTTCAGTCTTGTTCTAGGCCCACCATTGAGCAAGTTTAAAGAATTGTAAAATGGCTCTCCTCAAAATATAACATGTCTTGTTAGTAACAGGCTTATTATGTCTGTCATAACTATGGATTGAGAAAAAAAATATATCAAGAAGGAGAAATTCCATCCACAATGACATATTTTCTATAACCATTCAGAATAATGATACCAACTGGTCATGGACTGACAAGATAATTATAAAAATTTAAATGACTGAAAATTACATATGTAATTATAGAATAAGAAAGTGATGTAGAAAAATAAAACATAATTTCCATTTCCACATTTGTTCTTTCATCTTTAATATTCTTTCTACCCATATTCTAAAAAGATAACTTTAATCTTGACATCTCATAGAAAATAAGAATTCAAAAACTTGTGCAAAACACTGAAATCTGCTCAAATAGGGCAACTGTACTCAATCATGAAACATGTTTTCTTTTAACAAATAGGAACCTTGTAAAGTAGATTATACAGAAGTGTTAAAGAAATTCAGCTTAGGAAAACAAATTGGGAATCTAAAGTTACTGACCTTCGCCTGATCTTTGAGCTCAGCAGAAACGCCAAAAACCAGAAATCGGAATCCCTCACATTTCTTTACCATAAAAAAAAAAAAAAAAAAAAAAAGGTCTACCCATATTTCTGTTTTTAATCATCACTTCTCTAATGTGAGGTTAAAAGGAGAACTACTGAGGTTCTACTTAACCTATGTTCGTACAGAAAGCTGACTGAAGTAATTGGCGGACTTCCTCATTGTGTGATTTTCCCACATGACAGAACACCATATCTGATGCTGCTCTTTCCCTCAGTCTCCAGTTTTCCATAAACACATGAGGTCTGCAGTGTGACCTGATATAAAAAATGGCTTGAGCTTTTACAACATGACTACATCTTCTGTAACTAAAATCTTCCCAGAAAGGTAACTTAAAGAGTTAATGTTGTTAATTCTCAAAAAATTGCTTCTAATATTCCACCAAAACCTGCCTTCCTGAAAGTCCAGGCATTGTCTAGGCTGAGCTGAGCTTCCTAGACACCCAAAGACCAACCCTGGCTGGCTCCTCAAGGGGTGGTCCTAGGACCAGAATCAGAATTTCCAGAGTAAAATTTTAGGACCCACCCCCAGACCTATTGAGTCAGAATCTGCATACAAACAGATTCCCTAGGTAATATCTATGCATGATAAATTCTAGAAAACTTCACTTCCCAGTAGTCTTTTTATCCCCTAAACTAGGAAACCCTAATTTTTTTTTTTTTTTTACCAATTCCTTAAAAGGCCAATTTGAAACTATTTTATCTTTCCTACTTCTTTCTTTTAGTCTTTTTGTTTAATCATTTTAAGCCATAGATGACAAAATGAACACAATAGAGAACTCTGCCAGTACTAAGCAAGAAAGGTAGCTCACAGATTCATAAAAGTTGGCATCTGGCTAACTAAGGTCCTGAGTTGTAGGTTCATCCGTTCTATGACATACATTAAAATATAGCAATATAAAGCTGCTTTTATTATTACTGCCCATTCTCACTACATTTTCCAAGTTGTGAAGCTTATTTCACATTACTTGTTTAACTCTAAATTGAAGATTTTTAAGTTGCCCTCCATCAGAGGGGTTGTAAAAGTTAAATGTGATTATCATTGAGCCAATAGTTGAGCACAACGTCTAGCTCTTGGCAGTTGCAACTATGTTAGGTCCGGTGCCTTTTATCGACCATAGTTGCCCAGGTTAGTACCATCTGATTTTCTGAGTTTTATCCCGGAGATAAAGGAAGGCGATCAATGCTTATGGCCTGAAATTTTTCATCTGTTGTGACATTCCAGTCCAACTGCTACCCTTCAGGCCATGGGAGTCTCAACACCTTGCAACTCAATATCATATTTCTCCTTAAATGGCCTCTGCTGTTATTTCATTCTGCCATATTCATACAAGATACTGATTATATAGCTCTTCGGATAAGAACTTTGCCTAATTATTTTTATTTCCTTTCTGTAAATGCTCCACATGTGTTCGATTAACTTGAGTTTGTTACATAAAGTGATAGGTTTTGCAGTTCCACCTTAACACAAACTGCAAGCTAATTATATTACTTTAGATAAAACTGACAGCTCACTTGCCTCTGACCCTAGGCTGATACTTAAGACATGCTTTAAAAACTTTATGATTTTCAAGTTTTGGGTTTTGGGGGTTTTTTTTGTTTGTTTTTTGGTGTTTTTTTTGTTTGTTTGTTTGTTTTTGTTTTTTTGAGGCTCTATAATGTTCTCAACTCGGGAGTAAATAAGGCTTTCATGGGATCTCCCACAAAATGCCACTGAGTCACCCAGAGGCCCAGAGAATGCCCCTTGAGTATGTAGGCAGGTAGAAGGCAGGAGTATAGGCAGATTCTTTTTCCTGTGACAACCTCTTAGTCCTTCCCAGCATTTTTAGCAACTAAATATATAAAAAGCACACTTGATTTTTATGGGATGTTTAATGGGAACACAGCCATTTAATTATCTGCATTAACCCAGGTTTCACTCTTCTCTGTTGTTCCTTCCAACTTCCTTTTTTAACAGTTAAGGATGGAGGTGGCAAAATGAGTGCAGACTTACGTATTCTGTTTACAAATAAAAAATCATACAGAAATGTCCCCATGGTTAACAATGACCAGAACAACTCCTGGGCCTCCAGCCTGGAGAACGCCCTTCCCGCAACATGCTGGGGAATCTCTCTTCACTCTAACTACTTCTCTGTTTGTTCAGCTTATTAATTGCCTTTAATATTTAGGCTGTGTCAGTGGTCATTACTCATTAACTTCTCTGCCCAAACCAGTGTGTCAAGGTTTTCGCTATGACAGTAAAGAACTCCACTGAATCTGCACAGGAGACCATGATGATAGCCTGAGATGAGGAGAATATAACCCATAGCTATGCCTTTAATAGAGTGAGCAGTGAGGGGGAGGAGACACAAGAAAAATCTGTGAAGGAAAGTTTGGAAAACAAGAGGAAGCAAGCAGCAGAAATACTCTGCCTACAATTTTGTGAGTTATACCTCAGTAAAGCTGAGTGAAAAATAACTTGACTTGAGAACTCAAAGACTCATTGGTTGTCTGTCCTCTACCAACATGCTATGACTTCAAGGGTATGAAATTGTTGATCACATTCCTGAGGGAAGTGTGAAGCCAGAGAGGTCCCCATTTATCTTCTACTATTATAAGGTTCTGAATTTTCATCACACTAATTCCCTTATGGAAAGAATAGAAGCTCTCAGGGAGTAGATAAAATGAATACGTTCTGATACTCTTAGTGAGATGAGGGCTCCTTAGTGGCACAGCACTGGTGGGCAGAGAAGAAGTTAGGGCTGTCCAGGTTGGCCACTGGCAACACCAAACTATAAAAGCACCAGGTGTGGAAGCCCAGCATTAAGAAGGGAGGGTGCCTCCCTTCATACTGATTGAGAGACTGAATCAAGTAGAAGGGACAAAGATAAACTGTTTAACCATTATAAGTAGACTCACCCTGCTTGTCAGGCAGATTATCAGAGGGAGGAGCAGTTTGGAATGCTATGATAGTCATTAACTGGAAGAGTGCAAGCCAGACCATTTAAAACCAGAACAACCTTATCACTGAATTTATATCCATCCACTCATTGTTCTATTTGCATGACTAAAGAGCCATCCACACAGGGTCCCAAATATTGGCTCTGAGATAAGTAAAAAGAGAATTAACAACCAGAGTTGGGTAGTGTGATAAAATACCAAGCTCTTAGCCAAGAAAGCAAAGTGGACCTCCACCTGTAATCCTTATTGTTCTTCTCAATGGTATGTCTTGACTTGAGACTTTAGTAATCTCCCCCAATGCTTTCAGGGCTTTACTTTGTGTGTCAAATGGGGGCAAAAGCTTAAGATTTCACTGAACTCTTAGTAATGTCATTTAAGACTGAAGCAGTGGCTAGCATAGACTAGCAGCTCTTGACAATACTTTTCACCACATTCTGGCCAGTATGTATGAGTACTTATGCTAAATCTGTGCTGATCTGATGGCTGAAACATTACATTTTAGTTTTGTTTTCATTTGTATCATTATAATTACTAATGAGGTTGGCCATTTAGTCTTGTTCATTAGCCACCTATTCCATCTGTTCTGTGAAGTGTAGGTTTATGTTTTCACCCATTTTATTGAGAATACAGAAGTTTATTATCAGCTATATTAATTCATTCTATATTAATATTTTTCACTCCCATATTAATTCCAAAATATTTGCTCCACAGAAAGAGTGTGAGACTTCACGAAAGCTAAGGTGTTTTTCATGTTAATAAGTACATCCCACCAAAATATCACTAGTGCATTAAAAAAACTAAAGCAGCACTGAGGAAGCCGGAAAATGCTAAGATACTAGCAAATGCTGTCTTAATCATGTTGTAGTTCTTTATTTTTCCTTCACTGGCAAAGATGGACATGATTGAAGAGATTAACAGACAAACGCATAGGAAGATAATCCAGTGGTCAGGTGGGAGAGGTCTTTTATCAGGCTGCTGGCACTTGAACGCCAGTCCTACTAGCCCCACTGCTTCCTTGAGGTAAAAACTATCACATGAAACTTAAACTCTCCTGCCACGGGTTCCTTATCCACAAAACGGAGACTATGAAACCTATTTCACCAGGTGGTTGTACTCAGTGAGATAACTGCATACACAACATTTAAAATAGTATCATGTAAACAGTGAGTACTCAATGAATACAAATTATTATATATTTGAGTATTCTCGAGGGATAAACAGCATCTCTCTATGGTCTATAGGGCAAGTAAACCTCCTATTCCGGTACAGAACTTCTTCCAGAGTCTGAAACTGGTCCAATCCTGAGGCTTTCCAGCCTTTCTAAGAAATCAGTGCCTCCAGTGATACAGGGCAAGGAGGTCCCTGTACCGTGTTCATGGTTCCACCTTTACCAGCCCTCCTCACTCTAGAGAATCCATGGAACTGCCTCTTCAAAACTACCCCAGGTTTCTTAAGATTTATAGTTTAAATAAAACATTAAATATTTTTTGTTAATTTTTCTAATCCTTTATGTATTTTTTCTTATGGTTTTATGCTTTAAACCATGTAGATTTAGCCTTGACCATTTGCCTTTAGGGTTTCTGCCTCCCAGAATCTAAAATATGGTCCTTTCTGAGGTTAGATATCTTAAGTATTGCCCATGTTGTATCCTTAGAATTAAAATGAGTTATAATTGATAAGTGGGTATCATATTAGGTGTAATAAGCAGATTATCATGAAAAATTACAGAATTACGTATATAATAACTTCAGGGATGCCAGTTTGTCCTTAAGCAACCCAGAAAATGATTCTTTTTTTTTTTTCTCTCTCTCTCTCTCTTTTTTGAGAATTTCTAAAGGAGATGCCTAAGTCTCCACTGAAGGCAGGTTTCAGTGGTTCAAGAACCATCTGACAATGATCCCCGAGGAATGAGAAAAATGCTAAGAATCAGAGCCTAGTATGGTCACAGGTACCTGCAAAGCTGACTCCCCAAGTATTACTGGACCTGGGAAGTGGAGGGCAAGGGTAAAGGACACACTAACGACCACACTGACCGAAACCAACCGGATAATTAAGACAGTCTCACTATTTTTGGATATGAATAGTTTGGACATCCTATCAATATTGATCAGAATTATAAACTTCAAGAAGGTCACACCACAAAGACAGTAAGTCAAAGCAGACCAATCCAAGAAGCAAAAACAAACAAGAGCCACCTAAAATAGAGAGACAAAGAAATAAACCCTCGGCAAATGGAAAGGAGGAATCCCCCAGGAAGAGTGAGGCAATCACACTATCAGACATGGAATTCAAAATAATGTTAATAGAGAAGCTCAATGAGCTTAACAAGTTCAAAGAAAACTACAAACAACTCCAGCGAAACTACAAAGAACTCCAGGAAAGCTACAAGGAACTTACTGAGAACTACACCAGCATTAAAAAGGACCTAGAAACCATCAATAAGAGCCAGGAGGAAATGAAGAATACCATTTCTGAATTCAAGAACACAGTAGAAGGGCTCAAAAGCAGGCTAGAGAAAGCAGAGGATCAGATCAGTGATCTGGAGGTCAATGTAGAAAAAATTCCCAGGCCGTGCAACGAAATGAAAAAAGACTGGAAAAGAATGAAGGGGTTTGGTTTTAAAAGAGCTGCAGGACAACATGAAACGTAATAACATCCGTATCATAGGGATACCAGAAGGAGAAGAGGAGGAGCAAGGTATAGAAAACTTTGAAAAAGTAATGACAGAAAACTTCCCTAAGTTGAGGAGAGAAAAGGTCATGCAAACTCAGGAAGCACAGAGGGTTCCAAAGAAGATAACCCAAACAGGCCCACTCCAAAACACATCATCATGAAAATGGAAAATTTCAAAGACAAGGAGAGAATCCTAAAAGCAGCAAGAGAGAAACGGCTAATAACATACAAGGGGGCTCCCATAAGGTTATCAGAGGATTTCTCAACAGAAACACAACAAACCAGAAGGGAATGGCAAAAAATATTTCATATTTCAAGCAATGAAAAACAAAGGCCTGCAACCAAGAATACTCTACCCAGCAAAGCTGTCATTCAAAATGGAAGGTTAAATAAGGAGTTCCCCAGACAAAAGAAGTCTAAAAGAATATATCTCCACCAATCCAGCATTGCAAGAGATGCTAAAGGTCTACTTTAAGAAGATGAAGAAACAGAGAGACAGACAGAAACACAGGTACAAAGGTAAATGGATTAAATGCACCAATCAAAAGACATAGGACAGCTGAATGGATAAGAACCAACTTTAACTTATGAATGCTTTAAAGTGATCTTGTTACTATACCCGAAGAACCCTGAAACACCAATTCATAAGAACCTATGTACCCCTATGTTCTTAACAGTGCTATTTATAATAGCTAAGTACCCATTCAGTGGATAATTGGATCAAAAAACTTTGGTACATTTACACAATGGAATACTACACAGCAAAAAGAAAGAAGGAACTCCTACCCTCTGCAACAACATGGATGGCACTGGAAAGTATTATGCTTAGTGAAATAAGCCAGTCAGTAAAAGACAAATACCTTGTGATCTCACCCATTACAGGACAATAATGAACAAAACAAACAAATAAGCAAAACAGAACCAGATAAATGAATACAATGAATAGACCTTCAGTGGGCAGAGTGGAGGGGTGGGGGGAAGGGGGAGAAAGAGGCAAAGAAGGGGAGCAGTTTAGTTAAGGAACTAGAATGGAAGAACCATGGACATGGACAACAAGTGGGACTGACTTTGAGGGGGAGTGGGTGGGTGAGGAAGGGGACAGAGGGGAGTAAAAAGGGGATGAATGTAATACAACAACAATAAAATAAAATTAAATTTAAAAAAAAGAATTCTAAACTTCATAAGAGCTCTTGAACTATACAAGAACCATTGATTCCCTGCGTCCCCCCAACCCCTAGAATTTTAAAAGAAAGGGATCTGGCTAAGTTGCCCCAAAAAAGCTCCTGCCCAAGGGTGATGGCTACTATTAAGTAACTTGATATCAGCAGGTAGTAAATCACAGGGCCCTGAATAAAACAGTTTAAATTGCATATTGTGAGAGAGACAATCAACTGTCCACAGGAATCTTTTTCCTTAGGCACACAGCAAGGCTGAATTTCCCAGACTCTTCTTGTAGTTAGATGGGCCATGAGATCAAATTCCACCCTGGACCACGAGTGAGAGTGGAGTTTGCCATTACTGGGTGGCATTCATAAGAGCAGCTCTGCCTGCCCAGAGTTCTCTTCCTGTCGGAGAGAAGGAGCCCACCAATGCCACAGTAAACCCGTAAGGCTCCATGGAGCTCCTGCCAGCCCAGTTTTCCCAATGACTGTCTATAGCAAAGATTCCCTGCAGCAAAAACCCCAACCTAGCTGATGTTTGAATGAGGACTAAGTATATCTTATATACTTAAGCCATTATGTGTTTGGGTCTATTTATTACAGCAGTTTAGCATGGAAGGGTGGCAGACTAGGTCACTTCCAAATCTTCCATGTTCGCATAAGGGTTATTTTGGAGTAAAAAGACTTGAAAAACATCAGGTGCAAGAAAGGCACTTGAACCTCCCCCTTTCTTTCTGAAAGCAGGAGTTAAAAAATCAATGTAAAAGATGCCCTACCTACACCAGGGAGAAAGAAACATTCTTATCACCAGTGGCTGGAAGTCAAAGCTGAGAGAAATCTGTATAGACCTGGTTAAAATAAAATTACTGATCTTCCTTTAGTCTCCCTATATATTTTAGTTACTTTTGCACAATTGCTTCTCTTTGTTCAACATTTACAAGCACTTAGGCTTAGCTACTTCTTTCCACTGGAGGATCCCATGTACATGTAAGTATCTGTATGCTTTTTTCCAATGAATCCATCTCATGTCAACTTACTCCTCAGACCCAGACAGAGAGCCTAAGAGAGATGAGGTCAAGTATGGCGTCCCAACAGCTTATACCAACTAGTACATCTGCCATATTTTAAAACTCTACATTCTTACTAAATCACATGGGAGTAGTGGTACCTTAACTTCATTTTGTGCTTTTCACTTTATGAAAGGTGCTTCCACTTGCATTACTGATCAGGAATCTCACAACTACCTTTGAAGAATACTAACACTGGAATAGGAGTGCAGTAAGATAGCAAGTCACAATTTAAAATCATACAAATAAACAGATAGTCCAAATGTTTGATATGCAATGGAAAATTCCATAGAGCCACTAAAAAAGCAAAAATTAAAGTTTCAATTTCAAATCCAAAATGATAATAAATACAGTCTGAAAATTTACTTCTGTGGTTCAAATCACCAATAAGAGATTATTATTAACAAAACAAATGTCCTTACCTGCCAAAGATGACATATTGATAATGATGCCACCTTCACCTCCGTTTTGCTTACTCATGTAATCCAAACCAAGGTAGGTTCCACTGATAACAGAAACCTAATCCAGAGGCATGGATGAGAAAAGCAACATAGGATTACATTTTGTCATACAATCACACACCAGAGTTTATTACTTCCCAGGCACCAATGCAGACTCCTGCAAAGGTTATTAATGAAAGATTTTGAAATGGCTTTAATAAAGGGTTTTGAGATGACAAAAAAAAAAAAAAAAAGTTAGCCCTGGCTGGTGTGGCTCAGTAGATTGAGTGGCAACCTGTGAACCAAGGGGTCATCAGTTTGATTCCCAATCAAGACACATGCCTGGGTTGCGGGCCAGCTCCCCAATTGGGGGTATGTGAGAGGCAATCACACATTCATATTTCTTTCCCTCCCTTCCTCTCTCTCTAAAAATAAGTAACAAATAAAATAATTCAGTGTTCGACCTGGGTTTTCTTTTGTTTGCCTGAGGGCATGGAGTTTACCACGAGTTGATCACATCTCTGAAAAACTTAGTTGCTCAATCTGAGATTTTATGATAAAAATGGTAACCCTCTAGTGTTTTGTAAACTTTAACCCAATTCTCAGCATCTCTAAGAATTTTACATACTCTTTTTCTTATCTAAATATTGGTATAAAATTTATTTACCCTTTTAAGAAGCATATGTTTCTCATGCCCGGGGAGTCCACATTCATCTGCTCTGTTTAATTCTCTTAGATCTAGCAAGACAATATATTATAGTAGATAGCCTTAATTTCCTACAGTTTTCATCAGCTTTTTTTTTCCTAATAAAAGCTCTATTTTGCATTTTTATCTATTTGTTCCCCATGTGATTGAGTGAAAGGTGATCTCCCAGCTTTAGTGTAGACTGTGAGTAATCTAATTCAGTTGTGGAAATCCCATTCTCCTTGCCAATGACTGGTTTAGGAGCTGGCATGTGACTGCTTTTTGGCCAGAGAAACCTGAGGAGCAGTCAGCTGGAGAGGGTGGGTGGGCCCGGGTTGGGGAAGAGTGGTGGAAGAAAAGCACGGAGAATCAGAGAAAAATGTTGTTACTCTTAAGAAAATCAGAAAGAAATGATTACATTTCTCCTTTTCCATTGCTTTGTATGGATGCAATGGTTGGAAGGAATATTGCTAAATAGTATCTTCATGATGGTGATACATCATGAAAAAGGATGGTGGGCGGAATAGATAAGAAACTGGGTCCTGATGTCTCTGAGATGCCTGTCAAACAGACGTGGTATGGCATTCCTGTTGTGTGACGTTACATAACTTCCACCCAGTTCAGGCAGAAGACTCTCTGTTGCTTGGGGCATTTGGTCTTCAGTAATGTCGATCCTGTAATTATGCTCATCATGGCTTACAAGTCTGCTATTTGATGATAAACTCTGCTTCAGTACTCATCACTACATGTAGGTACCTTTTCTGTTTTATATTAACATTTAAGAATTTACTACTACCCAAAACAACTTATGATGTGAAACTTATTTTTGAAACCCGATTTTCCCCTTTAAGAACTACTCCTCCTTCCAACTCAGACTTGCAAAAGGTGAACATTTTCTTTTGACATCTTAATTCTTACTGTTTTCATTCCTTATAATATTGTAAAGAAAATGATGCAATAGATAATGAGTCTAGGACTAGGGCACATATCACTCTTTACCTTCTTTTAATTTAAAAAAGTCCTTTGGGATTTTTTGGGAAAGCATTCAGAGTTGCCTTTCTACCTAATAGGAGTTTAGAACAAAAAGGTAAAGGTTCTCTTCACTTAAGCTGTGTGTCAGTTTGGTATTAAGTGGGCTTAGAGAGAATGAGTAAAATTTCCAAATGATACCCTTTAAAATGGAAACACAAAACATTAATGGTTTACATAAGAAGGAAAAAATGTAGATGGCTGAATTACTGAAGCTAGATGCTGTTAAGCTTCTGCCCAAGTTTCCAGCATGTCTGAACAGAATTTCTATTTAAGCATATTGGCACTATGCTTTTATTCTCAGGTATTCACAGCTTGCTGACAGCCCACTTTGTGTTTGCAATGACTACAAGATGCAGCCAAATAGAAAATTTGGGAATATGTGGGCTTTAATTTTTTTTTTTTTTTTTAATTCAGAGTCCCAGGTCTTTGGTGGAGGAGGGCAAAGGATAATTTTCTCCTTCATTACCAGGATAAGAAATGAGTAACTTTTTAAATGAAAACATTCTTGGACTAAATCTACACAACAAGAACTAACACTCTGTCTTTCAGGTTCTTGTCTTTTCTTCAATCCATGATTTTTTTTTTCTGAAATCCCTTTTCATCTCTTTTTTTTTTTTTTTTAAGATCTTACTTATTTTTTTTAGAGAGAGAGAGGTAGGGAGAGAGGCAAAGAGGGAGAGAAACATCAATGTATGGTTGCCTTTCACCCACTTCCAGCTACAGACCTGGCTGGAGACCTGGCTTGCAACCTGGTTATGTGCCCTGGCTGGGGAATCAAACCAGTGACCTTTGGGTTCCCAGGCCAGCACCTTATCCACTGTGCTACCAGCCAGGGCCCTTTTCATCTTTTATTTTTTATGTTCAATATTTTTCCATTTTCATTATCGCATTGTCTTTCCCCTTGCAGAAATTACTCACAATTTAGCAAGTTCTGCCTAACTATAATAATAGCTCAACTGGACCTTTAGATATTATAGAGTAGCAATAAGAGAAAATAGTTACTACTTTAATTTATAATCTATATCTTTGTAGCCAAGAGGACAGGTACATCTGACAACAATGTTTCTATCTATTTCTTCAGCTCTTCATTTAGAGATAGAATAAGACAGAGAAAGCCAACTGATATAGAAATGAGATAGTGAGAATAAAGAAAATGTAGAGTTTTATACTTTGGGGAAGAAATGCAATTTATTGAGTGAATAATATGTAGTAGCACTCTGCTGGATGTTCCATACAAATTATGGTTTATTTAAGCTTACCCATCCTGAGAAGTTACCTTCATTCGTTCACAAGCTAGGAAATTCAAGATCAGAGAAACAAAAGTTCATGGATTCTAAATTCTGGACTAAAATCTAGTTTTGACTCATTCTAAATTCATGTCTTTCCAAGTTCAAAACTTTAGTCAATTCATATATATATTTGGAGGGGTGGGGAACAGCAATAGCCATCTATTTTGTTCAATTATTGTATGAATATACTAAGGGACTCAATATATGTTAGTTACATGTCCAAATTAGATGATAAATCCTGCTTGAGTGAGGATGAATTATTTAAGTTTATTAAAACTTCAGAATGTAAAATAACCCTGGCTGGTGTGGCTCCCGGATTGAACACCAGCCTGTGAACCAAACCAAAGGTTGCTGGTTAGATTCCCAGTCAGGCACATGCTTAGGTTGCAGACCAGGTCCCCAGCGGGGAGTGCACAAGAGGCAACCACGCATTGATGTTTCTTTCCCTCTCTTTCTCCCTCCCTTCCCCTCTCTCTAAAAAAAGTAAATAAAATCTTTTTTAAAAAATAAGAATGTAAAATAAGTACATTACAGAATGCCCTTACCAATATTTCAAGTTAAATCTACCTCTCTGCCCAATTGCCAGAGTACCCTTTGATAATTACACAAAGATTTCTTTCTTTCTTTCTTTTCTTTTTTCTTTTTCTTTTTCTTTTTTTTTTTTTAACATTCCTAATAAGCTGAGAGCAGCTATAAATAGGCTGCTGTGGTTGGCTCCAAACTAAGGGAGAAGTAGAGGATAACTTAATGGAAACAAAAGGCTGAGAAGAGGTTTAATGCATCTCTTATATAGGAAGAGTGGTGAGATCAAAGAATAAGGAAGGGGTAAGTTTGGTAAGGAGTGAAAGTAGAAACACAGATAATACCGTTGGGCAATACTTGATACTTTAGGAAACCATTCAAACATTACATTAAAATGCAAAATTAATTATCCATGGATGTCAAGTATCATAGAATGGCAGTTTATTTATCCAATAAATATTGCTACTATGTACACCAATTTTCTGCCTTGAAAGAGCTCACAGCCTACTATTGTAAAATTATACATGTGTAAAAATCATTCTAAAAATAGTTTTAATGACATTTAAAAATTGGTACTGCACATAGAATGGTATAAATATGTTGTATGAGATTTCAAAAGAGGGAAAGATATGTAGGAAGATCCTTTAACTAAGCAGTTACTCTCTTATAAAGCAGTAACATAAAAAAAGTATGCAAAAGAACACACAGGATTGTAGTATAAGGAAGCAAATTACATTCAGAACAGTACCTAAAAATATATCATTTAAACCACATGCAAATATTTGCATTACACTAACAGATAATCAAGTTGGAAGGACAATGGTTGGTCAGATTTTAATCTACTATTGAAATGGGTGTTTGAAATAGGGAGGGAAATAACATGTGTTTCTAGTTATATATAAGTAACATAGGTTATGTCTTATCTTATGTATAATTAAACAAATACCATTAGTCCCTGATGTTAAACTAAAGAGTCGCCTATGTCAGAGGAGTCCAATGAAAAGTATAGGCCAATTAAATTTCAACAAGGAAGCATCCAGGAGCATGAATTATAACAAAAAGGGTCAAATAAAATTTCCCTGGTTTTATTTCCTATTTTCAGATATGTATGAATTTCCCAGCTTATTCACCTACACTATAGTCAAGTAGACATGATCATCTCTTCACTTTTTTCATGTTTCTTATATTAACTCCAATTATTGCACATTTTTCTGACATCTGATTTCTCAGAGGAAAGACACAGTGGGTGTCCATTATGAATGCATTGCATTAGGAACTTTATACCCTAGTGACCTTTATCTATAAAATATCTATAGCTGTGTATTACTGATGAAACGATTAGCAATACCAAGAGTGATGCTAAATGGAGAAAGCTGCTATAGCACAATGTGTGCTTTTTCTCTAGGATATCTTGACAAAATAAATTTCTTGTCACTATGTGGTTTTGGAGAGTAGCATAATTTTATAAAAACAGATTCTTAAAAATTAATGAAGCTCCCAACTGACTGTATTTTAATCTTTTTTGTTTTGTCTGGCAACCAAAGGATATAATGAAATGTGGTTCATAATAAGTCAGGGTAACTACCAAAGATTAAATATAAAATGTATAATTTTCTTACCAGCAAAAGAAAATTAAAGCTATCCAATGGAATTTAAGAAAAAAATAGAGAGATCAAAGATGGCAGAAGAGTAAGTAGAGCTCCACTAACCTTCTCCCAGGACCAATCTGGAATTACTACTAAATTGTAGAGCAATCATCCAGAATAACCAACTGAATACTAGCTGGAGAGAAGCCTTATAACCATGGACAGACAGAAGAAACCACTTCACCACAACATGACTAGCATGGAGTATGGAGGAAATGTGAGAGGGCTGGCTGGGCTGCTACGGGTGGCAGCTCAAGTGCCACAGGTAAATTTCAGTGGCCAGGGGGTTCCCCTTAAGAAGTGCAGGGTCTGAACCCCAAGCTGGGATTCCCTAGGCTACAGGGCCAGAGCCAGAAAGAAACCCAGATAACATCCAGCTGTGAAAAGCAGTGGGGTTTCTGTCTGCCAGTGCAAGATGATTGGAGACTCAAAGAGCCTCTTAAAGGGCCAAAAATTAAATTTTGTTTGCAGCCACTTACCCTGGGTTCTGGCAATGGAAGGGAAAGAGTGGACTACATATGCTTGTGGAGAGTCTGGGGATGGTGGCTTTGGTGAGGGAACTGAGGGAGCAGCCACCAGGCTCCCTGTGCTGAGTCATTACCCATACTGCAGAAGCCATCTTGCTCAGGCACAGTAGACCCCCTCCAAGTGGCATCATCCTGGGGGAAGCAATAGCTCCACCTATGGGAATTACTCTGCCCCATCCTGTGGTCCTTAATCTGACTGCTGATTACAGATGACTAGATTAACAATTTATGGAGACAGGCAAAGGCTGTGGATCATAGATAGTCTCAAACTGGCTTCCCAGGACCAGACTGGGACACTATCTGACAGGGACAGATCCAGGAGGAGAAGACAGTGCACCTGCACAATAACATTCAAGATGTGGTAGGTGGAGTGACTCTCAGTTAGCCAGTAGGAGAGAAGAACCACCAAAGAACAACCCGACAATAACCCAAACCCAATTACAACCAGAGAGCTGACATAAATGGCATAAAGGACATCACAAGAGCATTGAGTTCAGGAGATTAAGGAGCCTGCACCACTGAATCCCACAGGTCTCCCACCACAGAAGGTTATACCATGAAGACATTGAGTCAAAGCAGATCAATCTAAGAAGCAGAAACAAACAAGAAGAGTCACCAAAAATAGACAAAAAGAAAACCCAATCCTAAATCAAAGGAAAGGGGGTATCTCCAAAAAGAGTGCTAAAGGAAATAGAAGCATGCAAACTATGATATTGAGTTAAAAAATAATGGTTGTCAGCATACTCAATGAGCTCAGTGAGAGCTACAAAGAACTTCATGAAAGTTACAAGAAACTTAATGCAAACTACACCAGCATGAAAAAGGTCATAGAAACTATCAATAAGAGCCAGGAGGAACTGAAAAATACAGTATGTAAAATGAAGAAGAAGGAATTAAAAGCAGGATAGATGAAGCAGAGGACCAAATCAGCAAGCCGAAGAACAGGTAGAAAAAAATGCCTAGACAGAGCAACAAAATGAAAGAAGACTCAAAAAGAACAAAGATGGTTTAAGGGAACTGCAGGACAACATAAAATGGGATAATGTCCTTATCATAAGGATACCAGAAGGAGAAGAAGAGCAAGGGATAGAAAATCTGTTTGAAAAAGTAATGACAGAAAGCTTTCCTAACTTGAGAGAAAAAGTTAAGCAAGTCCAGGAAGCACAGAGGGTCCCATCAAGATGAACCCAAAAAGGCCCACCCCAAGACACATCAAAATTAAAATGATAAAATGTAAAGACAAAGAGAGAATCTTAAAGGCAGCCAGGGAGAAATAGCTAATAACATACAAGGGAGTTTCAATAAGGTTATCAGTTGATTGCTCAACAGAAACACTACAAGCCAGAAGGGAATGGCAAGAAATGTTCCAAGTAATGAAGAGCAATGACTCTAAACACATATATACATCAGGAAAATTTTGAGGGAAACTTGAGAGATAGGTCTTAAAGTTATTTTGAAATATAATGATATCCAAGAACACTTAAGACAAATTTTAAAAAGAAATGCAAGGACAGTGTTTGTATTTTCAAATAGTAGGTTTTGTTTTCACTTAAAGGACTTTAGGCATCTATCAAATCTGGGGAGCAGCTTTGTGCCCTTATAAAAGTGATCCTTACTGACTCAGCTCTTTTGTGAGCTAGTATAATTCTCTTCAAGTTAATGATACAATTAAGTAATTACTGCTGGAAATGTTGATGCAAGTCAAACATTTATTGACCAAGCACTATCTTCAAGATATTGAGCTGGTTACTGAGAGAGGAATAAAAAAAGAACGTGACATAGTTTGAAAGAGTTTATAATCTCCTTCTTGGATATCATGAAGTAGCGGCCACTCCCTGTAATTTACCTATGTCCTCTTTCCAACTGAGGTGGCCTTATTTAACAAGGGCAGGGTAACCCACTGCACAGCTCAGCTGGGACATTTTGCTTTAGCTAAGGTTTGGGGGTTTTACTAAATCCCAATATCTATGTCAAGTGTGCTTATAACATGAGATAACCAGTGAATGTGGGACACAATGAATGAAACAGAAATTTTACTTCTTAATTCAATATTTTTGTAATTTTAGTAAGCGCTAAATAGTCACCAAGCATTGTGAAAATTACACACTTGCACATGCATGTACAATACACACACACGCAACACCAACTTTCAGGATAAAAAGCTTAATAATTACAAAGTCCAAAAGTCACTTTAGCACTGTTTTCTGTTATATTCCTGAAATTCAATTAAGATTTATTTTTAATAAATAAATTAAGCCAGGGTTGGCAATTTTGTTTTTCTGTAAAGGACAGGATGATAAATGGTTTATGCCTTGCATACCATAGGGTCTGTCAGAATTATTCAGTTCAGCTACTGTAGCATGAAAGTAGCCAGAGACAATGTGTAAATGAATAACTAGAGCTGTCACCCTTTTTACATATCTTTTCACTTTTTTCAAACATTGTAAAACCCATTTCTAGCTCGTGAGTGACAGACTATAGTGGCTTGTGGCCATATTTTGCCAACTCTTACATTATACAATAAACAATGTTCCTTTTCACGTTTTCATTTATCATTTGAAGGCCTATTTATTTTCATAATTACAAATCTCAAGTATCTTCCTATTTGTTAAAGAAAAATTTTTTCTAGCTTTCTGAAACTTCACTTTTTCTATAAGTCAGTGTACTGTTTCCATGAATATGAAAACCATTTTCCTTGAAAAGATCACAATTAAATAATTTTAGGCAATAAACATGGTTCAAATAGCTTACCAAATTAATTTGCACCGTTTTTTCCCAGTTTTTCTCATTAAGCACTCCAGCATTATTGACCAAAATGTCCAGTCTTCCAAAGTGGTCTACAACCTTTCTGAACGTATCTAGTATCAAAAAAGAGACATTATAGCTATGTTCTTACTTTCCATATATACATTTACATCATATCCTATGCCATGAACTGAATTGTTATTTATCCACACTGGTGGGGATATTACATTATTGGATAGTGACAATACTTTCCTCCTCAAAATGTGGTTTGTGAGTGCAGCATCAACTGGCATTACCTGGGAATTTATTAGAAAGGTCAAATCTGTGACCACTATAGACCTATTGAATCAAAAACCTTAACTTTAATACGATCTATAGATGATCTGCATGCACATTAATGTTTGCTTAGCAGTAACTTAGTGGTGTAAGTTTTAGAGAACTGTATCAACCTCATGAGGTCAGCTGGGCAGTCAGCATCTCTCTGTTTCCAAAAAGTTACTGGAGCTCTGTGACTTAGACTATAACAAATATCCTTTCTTAGAATGTCACATTACCTTCATAAACTGTAATATTAAACAGGTCTTCTTGTGTGTTCAGATTCATTCTCATAATTTCAGGGAGTTTTGAGATCCCAGTAAGTAAAATCAACTTTTTGTTTAGTTGGTTTTATTTGATTACTGCAACCTCAATGTGTACTATTTCCTTTTTTTCCCCCTCTTTCTCACACTGTTATGGCTACTCTGTATAAAAACTATGTTCAGCCAAGGTAAAGTTTGCATAGCTTCTGAAGCCTGAAAGTCACTTATTCCATTGTCCACCTATATATCCAGTTCCTGCAGTCACTCCTAAGCCAGTTCATACTAGGTTTTACTACCTTTGTATTGAGAAACACATTATTTCTCATAGTTGGCCTTTACATAGTTCTATTGATTTTAACTGTTCCCCCAGGCCCTTAAACATTGGTTCTAGTTTTATTACTTGAGACCATCAATACTAACTGTGGTTGCTCTTCTAAATAACAATTCATGTTCTAATATGTAAGTTTCTTGGGGGAAAAAAAGTACATCCACATAAACTTTATTTTTATTCAACTACAATGATAGAATTATTAATAACCACCAGATATATTGAGGAGGGCATGGTTTAATCAGCTCCCAAATAGAGAAATCACTTGCAAGTTCACTGTCAAAAATTGTGCCAGGATATTTTTTTGTTAAACTTTATTTTTTTTAAGATTTTTAAAATTATTTTTAGAAAGAGGCAAAGAGGGAGAGAAACATCAATGTATGGTTGCCTTTCACCCGCCTCCAGCTATGAAACCTGGCTGGAGACCTGGCTTGCAACCTGGTTAGTGCCCTGGCTGGGCAATCGAACCAGCGACCTTTGCGTTCACAATCCAGTGCCTAATCCACTGTGCCACCAATCAGGGCCCCAAGATATTTTAACATATGCCATTTACAGTGCCCTTTATTATACTGAAATGAAATGTAATAAAATAAAAATTTTACTTTTTTATGAAATGTTTAAATGCTTAAGATCTCAAACTGATTCTAGAAAAGGTAGTAGGGTAAATATATATATTTTCTTCAGAACATCACAATCACCTTATAAGAAATTGGGTTGTTAAATATGTGTTTAACAGCTTCTTTAATTTTCCTTTCTTGTTTTGATCTCCACTGCATTTCTTATACTCTGCCCTTACCAGTGTATAATATGCCATCTGCTTTCTAACACACCATTGAATTTTGGGCTCAAACAACTTCAAATGTAGCTCCTGGTGATATTCAGATGCTGTGGTACTTTTTATAATTTACCTGTCATTCTCCCACCCCCATGTTGCATTTCTTCATTTATAAAATGAGTTACGTCTCATTTATCTCCAAGAACATTTTCATCTCTTTATTTTTATGATTTCAATGAAATCTCCATTGGCCACATGAAACTGGAAGAGTCAATGCCATGTTTTCCTAAACTGCAAATAAGTGCTGATGCCCAGACAACACGTGGATTTCTCACCACCATGGATCTTCCGTGGGTCACTGATTATGTGTCTGAATTCCCTCCTCCACAATTATTTATCCTTAAGGAATGTGTTTACAGCCAAGGTACTAATTTTAAGTACAGAGGTGCAAAATAATCAAGGTTAAATGTCACATGTGAAACTACCTAAGTTCAGACAGAAAGAGCTTCCAGATGGCCTATACTGTTTCTTATTCCATCCCTATGGATCTTGAGGCTTGACATGTCTTTATTTTTTGATCCAAAATATCATGTGCAAGCAACAAAACATTATCCTCTGGCAAAATAGGTTCCACCACACTGTGTTTGTAGATCTCTTCTACTCATGCTTGTAACCCATATTATAGATCTTTATTAGCATTTTCAGGTTTTAATTACACATCTTTCTTTAAAACAATTTCCCTTAACTGTAGGAGAACACTCCCTTCTAACATGCTATTCTATTTTTAGTCTCGTACAAAAAATATCACCATTTTCAAAGTCACACTTCAGTGTTCCTTTAAGAACAAGGGTATTAGAGTGACTTTTATGCAAGATTTTTGCTCCCTTGATAAAAAAACAAAAAAACAAAAAAAAAAAACTGTGCCCAACAATTTACACAGTCTTTCAATAAAACCTTGTGAGAAACAACTATGTTATATTTCTATTCTCTTCCCAGAAACAAAATTTTGGGGGTGCACATCGATTGGACTTCCATATGACCAAATCTGTTTACATGTCAATATTGTTCCTGATATTTCACAAATAGATTGCTCTATCTTAAGTGAGTAGACGGACACAAGAAAGCATTGAGGGAAGCCTGATAGAAACTTTTCTTCTGCCTTTCTACTATTGTAGCACAGTTACTTTTGTTTTTAAAGTACCAGCTCCTAGGGGAAAAACCAAAGAGAGCATGTGATTAATAGCATCTAGCCTGTCTGTGATGATAACCCTTGATCTTGCACTCCAGCGCGTTTTCCAGAGAAACGTAGGCACATTTCATTATCATTGGGTTCTGTGTCTTCCAGCTTTCTGGGGGAAGCTGTTCGCCACAACTCCTTAGTCTACGTTTAACTTCCCAAGCTCCATCAGCAGTTTCAATTATTTAATAACCACTGTTAGCAGTACTGTCTTTAAATACACAAAGGAATTTTGATTACATTATGTGCTGCCAAATGACTAAAAGAAAAGATTGCTCAAGCTTTGGGATCCCCCCTCCTCCCGGGTTTGTTTTTATGGCTATTGGGATGTCTTAACATTTCAAGCTATCTCCTGGAGCTTGAAGGTAGCCGCCCCTGGGGGCCCAGCTGCCTGCGCTGGGCTGACTCTGGCCGCGGGCTGCCTTCAGGTCACTGCTAGTTCGAGGCATGTTCCGCGTGGATGGATGACTCGATCCCCTCTTACCTCTCAGTTGCTCCTGGTCGGCCACATCGCACTGGATGAACAGAGTCTTCTGAGGTTCGAACTGCTCATCCAGAGCAGTTTTGCACTTCATACCTGCTTCATAATTCCAATCTACCAGCGCTACCTGTGGATAGAGGAAAGGGGTCCAGGTCCTGCGCAGCTCGTGAAACAGGCACGCAGACGAACAATAAATAAGCAGCAGGACGCTCGCCCCTCTTTTGGATCTAACTTTCTGCAGTTAAGGTTGGCTATTTCTCCCAGCCGCTTTCGAGGTCTGCTTCTTGCGAAAGCATCGGCCTCGGCAACTTTTGGAAGTGGCAAGGTGGGCACTTGGCGAGCAGCCTCCCTATCTCCGCCCCGGGAGCCCCTGGCTCGGCGGGGGTGGCGGGTGAGTCTCGGGGTGAGCAGAGAAATGTCTGGGGCCGCGAGCTGCTCTTACCTTGGCACCTTTGTGCAGCAGCGCTTCTGCAAACGCTCGGCCAATTCCCTGCGCCGCGCCGGTCACCAGCGCCACTTTGCCGTTCACGTGCATGGTGCGGCCGCTGCTTGCGCGTCTCCGCGCCGCCCGGGCTTTTATGTACCCTGGCGCAAGCGCGTGCACCCCGGCCCAGGGCTCCCCTGCAAGTGGGCGGGATAAAACTGTCAAGCCAACCCCGGGACACCCAGGGCTAAGTCACCTGGCTCTGAACGCTTCCAGGAGCCAAGCTGCGCGATCTTTGCCTTCCTGACTCGCCGCAATCTCTGGCTGCCTTACTGGCGGTGAGCCAACAGGAAAAGCAGATTATTTGTTTAAAAGATTTCCCTCCATCAAAAACGTAATAACTATCTGTGGTGCCAGGTGGCTACTGGAACTATCAAGGAGGAATACTTTGTAAAGTATAACTTGTCTAGCCACTACTCTGCACATAAGAAACTAATACAAAATAATGTTGAACGTAATCAGTAACTGAAAAATGAGAAGATTTTCCTTCAGGGCGCTAAGACCACCTCCATAAAAGGAGGACAGAGGAGAGGGTTGGGAGCCTGGTTTCCTCCTCCTGCCCCCACATTCTCTGCCCACCCCCGACTCCCACCCCGCAAAAGCAAGCAAACAAAGCAAACTTTTAGGAATGTTGCTGTTCTGCCCAATCTAAATGTTCGTGTGAAATCCAATCTGACTGCCTTCGGAGTGGGGGAAACCGAGTGAAGTTAACACCACTATTTTCCTTAGTTGTGCTTTTTGACAACTTGTGCAGTTGTAGAGATAATAAGCTACAATGTCCTGAATCTATTGTTTCATGGCTGGGGCTTTGGGAACCTGTTGACACTTCTGCTTCAGATCAGTATCAATTGAGGGTCCTCTTGAGAGCCTCTGCAAAAACTGTCATCATTTACTTACCCAGAACTTCCAGGCCTCTGTCAGGCTGGTGAATTGTTGGTTCAATGGAATGCTTTCCCGTTGAATCATACTTGCTTGGGGCTGGAGATAAGTGTGAGACAGAGGTCCCTGTCTTCCAGGAACTTAAGAGGGAGCTGTGTGCTGAGATACATTCAGCCAAAGCTATTTTGCTGACCTAGTCACTTTTTCTTTCCTGCTTTTTTCATGTTATCACCTGCGGGCTCCAATTTTACTTCTGTAATCTTAATCCCTGCTAGCACATGTTTTCATAAACAAAGAAATCTAAGCGGTTGGGCAGGTGACCTTTGTATACTTGGCTGTTTACACTGGAAGTGGCTCAGAAGGGAAGGCGTACGTGGGGAGGCTGTCAGAGGCCTATAGGTTTTCAGTAAGCTGGTCCTCAAAGTTGTTTTGAAAATCAGTCTTAAAAATATATTGAGAATTTAAAACAAGAAGAGAGATATTAATATGCTATCATGATCATGAACATTGTAATGTGAAGAGCAAGTTGAGGTATTAGATTAAAAGAACAGCAGAGGGCAAAAAAATAAGAGGAAACAGCCCTGGCTGGTGGCACAGTGGATAAGGTGCCAACCTGCAAACCCAAACGTTGCTGGTTAGATTCCCAGCCAGGGCACATAACCAGGTTGCAAGCCAGGTCTTCTGCCAGGTCCCTAGCTGGAGGCAGGTGAAAGGCAACCATACACTGATATCTTTCTCCCTCTCTGCCTGTCTCCCTTCCCCCCTCTCTGAAAACAATAAATAAAATCTTTAAAAGTAATAAATAAGAGGAAACAAACCAAACCAACCCCTCCAGTGACATGCACAAAACATAAAAGAAAACGAGGTATCTCTATTAGGAAAGAACTAACAAAAAAGAATGACTTGGGAACACATTGAGAGAGCAAAATGTTGCAGCAGAGAAAACAGTTTCAAGAAAGAGTGGTCAGTGATGCAAAGTGCCCCGATGAGCATAAGTGAAAAAGGGATGTAAAAAAGAAATCCTTTAAATTTTTCATCACCATAGTGAGTGTTAGTAAATTTGGAAGGCACAGTAAATATTAACTCTAACTAATTACTCTTTGATGTAAAATTATTGATTGTTGATAGAAAATTGTGAAATACATGTGAGCTCGAGAAAACGGGGAGACAGTTTTTGTCATTGCTGTTCTTGTTTTACTTTGTTTGTTTTCACCACACAGGAAAGACTGGCGTCTAAGGCATGGCGAGGACTTCGTACTCCTCTTCTTTCTTCTGAATTTCCACTGCCATTGTCTTCTTTGTTCAGATTCTTATACATTCTCCTGTGATGATAGTGACAGCAATTAGACCTCTGGCTTACTTCTTTGCCCCCAGATTTCCTAAACCCAGTTCAATTTCTGTAGTTCTCCAAGTAAATATTCTAAAACATAGAGCTGATCATGTTTAGAGATCTTCATTTTTTGAATCCTTCAAATATTTAAACTCCAGGGCATTGCATAGGAGGCATTCTACGCTCCGTATCTTTGTGGTAGCCACTCTTTACTCACTAGGAAACCATGTCGGTTAAAATCTACTCCACATTCCCAGCTTCAGGCCTTTGTCTGACAGGGTAGCTCACCTGACTCTCCTTCCCCCTCCCCTTTTCTTCACTTGTCTTCAAACTTGGCTGTGAAAACTCTACAGGGGATAGAAAGCCACATTGTTGTAATTATCTCACTGTCTTTGAGTGTCTGCAATGAGAGCTGTGTCTTTTTCCTCTAGATGTTCAGCACCCAGCCAAAGTATGTGGTTATATTGGTTGAATGAAATTCAGGTAAACATAAGATGGGCGTTCACTCTAGAGAAATGGGAAATTTTGAAACAGACAGTGAGATTTTCTAAATACTATAGTTACCTTTTAACATGACTTAAAAGTAAGATTGAAACAAATACATTGGATATGCTTGTATGTACCACACAATCTTCTTTATCTAATCATCTATCGAAGGACACTGCTGTTTCTATGTCTTGGCCACTATGCGTAATGCATAGGGGTGCATATGTCTTTGCAAATAAGTGTTGAGGTTCAAATTCTGGAGGCAGATATTCAGAACATCGGTTGCTGAGTTACATAGTAACTCTATTCTTAATTTTTTGAGGAACCTCCATACTATTTTCCATAATGGCTGCACCAGTTTACATTCCCACCAGCAGTGAACAAGGGCTCCTTTTTCAACCTCTCCAACACTTGTGATCGCTTGTCTTGTTGATAACAGCCATTCCAATGCGTGTGAGGTGATATCTCATTGTAGTTTTGGTTCACATTTTCCTAATAGCTTGTGAAATTGAGCATCTTTTTGTTACCTATTGGCCATTGGTATGGCTTCCTGGGAGAAGTGTCCATTCAGGTCCTCTGACCATTTTTAAAAAATTGGATTGCTTGTTTAGTGTTTAGTTATATGAGGTCTTTATATAGTACTTTGAATATTAATCCTTGGTCAGTACTATTATTTGTGAATACCATCTCCCATTCAATTGGTTGCCTTTTTGTTTGGTTGGTGGTTTCTTTTGCTGTGCAGAAGCTATTTAATGTGATATAGTCCCACTCATCTATTTTTGCCTTTACTTTCCTTGCTTTTGGGGCCAAATTCACAAAATGTTTTCTAAGACCAATAAAATACTACTAGGACATAAAAAAAGATAAAATATTGCCATTTTTTACAACATAGATGGACCTTAAGAACATTATGCTAAGCAAAATAAGTCAGTCTGAAACAGTTAAGAACCATATTATTTCATTCATATGTGGGATGTAAAACTGAAACTCATAGACACAGACAACAGTATGACAGTTACCAGAGGGTGAGGGGAATAGTGGATTAGTAAAGAGTAAAGGGGTCCAAATATATGGTAATGGAAGATGGTTTGACTTTGGGTAGTGGGCACACAATACAATCAATATACAGATCATGTATCATAGAAATGTAACCATGAAAACTATAATTTTTTTGACCAATGTCACTCCAATACAGTTCATTAAAAATTTTTTTAAAAGATTATTTCTTCACCTCCACACAATAGTCCACAATAAAGAATGCATTACTGTCCCCACTTTGTGACTGAGATTGCCAAGTTTGGGAGCTCTCTCAAAGTTACAGAGGCTTATGTGCCAGAACCTGGATTTGAACCCCTCTGCCTCCCATAAAGGATACAACTTGTCCATGTACCCTGAGCTCTTCTCCACCTAGAGCTGTGCAATACTGGAAAGCATGACTATGTTTAACAATTATTTGTGCACCACTCACAGTACTTTATACATGATCGGTCGTCGATAAGCACTTAGAATTCTAGACCTGTGGAAACCTCATATTAATTAGGAATGTGTTCAAATGTATATAACAGAAGATTCAGCTAACCGGCTCAGAGAAATAGGAGCTTGTTTTGTTCACATGACCATGTTTTGCTCACATAGAGGTAGAGGTGGCTAGAGTGAGGAAAGATGATTCAGAAACCAAGGTTCCTCAGTCAGATAGAAAACTGACCCCTCAGTCACATAAAAAGTTGGCGACTCACTTGGAATATCTGCCTACTGAACTTCCAGTTAATCTTCCAAACCCACCATGCTATGTCCAGGGTTCATAGCATGAAGCTCCTGAAGGTCTTGGAATTTCTTGGGTGATATTTTTTTGTGCAAATGAGGTGACTCCTGGTGAGCCCCTAGGATGAGGCTAATCAGAAAGTCCAGCTACATAATTAGAGGATTAGAACTTTGGGCCAGTCTTACCTCTGGGGAGGGCAGGGGAACTGGAGATTGAGTTCAGCCACATGGCCAAGGTTATACTCAATCAAACTTATATCATGAAACCTCAGTAAAAACCCTGGACACCAAAGCAGAGCTTCATGGTTGGTGAGCACATCAGTGAGCTGGGAGAGTGAAGTGACCCAACTTCATGGCAAGGACACTGAAGCCCTGCATCCCTCCTGTGTCTCCTTCTATGTGTATCTTATATGATAAAACTGTGATCATAAGTACAACTTTTAAAAAGGAAAAAATACATTGGTATGAAGAAGAATGTTTCAATATTTCAGTATAAATTTGTGATGAAGACTAAGAGGTCTGTCCTGAAAGTACCAACCATGAAGACTGTTTTAATTCTGTTGACATTGGCCCAATACTTTAGGGACAGACCTTGTACACTGAATTAAATAAATACAAGTCAAGTGCTTAGACTAGTGACTGGCACACAGCAAATGTTATGTAAACGCTATTATCACTAGGCACTAGACATATATAATTGCATTTACTGTTTACCATTCAGCAGTGAGGTAGTTATTATTATGGTCATTTAACAGATGAGGCAAACAGGTTTGAGGAAGCTAGTGAATTAGGTCACTTACCTAGAATATTGAAGGAGGTGGCTTTTGACTCATTGTGTGATTGACTCCTGATTAGCACTTTTTTTTAAATTAAACTCTTTATTTATTTTAAGATCATTGTAGCTGAGCAGTACTTTCAGCCATGATTCAATAGTGATTTCTTTAAGAAATACAAGTTAAAAAGAGACAAGTTTAAATTGCAATTTCTTGATCAAATAGTTATTTTCACACACACACACATTCACACATACACGCTAGTCTTAGTTGACTCAGCTCTAACCTGCTAAAGCACACTAGTCCTAACTCAATTTTCCTTCATCCTGTGCCCAGGAGTGAACACAGATGTCCTCAGTGTCACCTGGTCACAGCCTCAACTCAGACAGAGAGATAGATTAGTCACCTGGCAAATAACAAGCTGATTTAATTTTTAAGTCATCACATATAAAGCAATACAGAAATAGGCTCCCCATCCCCACCATTGAAACCAAAAAGCCTTGCATAAATAAGGCAGCTTCTGCTAGTATTGGGGTTTAGGGTTCTTTTTTGGCCTTGCCTTCACAAGCCAATTTATTTATAGATTTAGAGATAGATAAACATTTAGTTAACAATGGAAAAAATAATGATGATAAGGGCAGATTTTTAGCTCCACAGTACCGGTGAAATATTTTAACTTTTCATAAGGTAGTGAGTCTGCTAGGGCTGCCTCTGTGGCTCAAACAACAGAAACTTGTTTTTTCACAGTTCTGGAGGCTGAAAGTCCAAGATCAAGGTGTTGGCAAGGTTGGTTTCTTCTGCGGCCTCTCTCCTTGGTTTGTAGATGGCCTCATTCTAGCTGTGTCCTCCGTGGTTTTCTCTGTGTGTGTGAGCCTCTGATGTCTTCCTGCCTGTTATAATTTCCTTTTATAAGGACACCAGTCAAACTAGAACAGGGCCTAACAGCCTCACAATAGTCACCTCTTTAAAGACCCTACCTTCAAATGCAGTCATATTATGAGGTCCTGGTGAATTTGGCAAGGGGCATAATTCATCTCATAACAGATAGGTTTTCTAATTCGGAAACAGATGTCTGTTTGTTGACTAAACTATATTCGGGGAACATTAAAAAAGCATTAATGATTGAGCCAGTCTTGTGACTTGTAATCAACAAGGCATCACATTCCTGTGAACGATAAGAAGTAGAATGCAAGAGAAATAGGAAAAGAATTGAATGGTCAAGGTTACAGCTGCCAAATGGTCATGCAGAAGTGACAGGAGGTAGGGGTGGGGATGGGAGAAAAAAATTTCTCTCTTGCAGGTGACCTGATGATTAAGAGAGAGGAAATCTCTGAATAATTGCCACACCCTCTATTTCCACACCATATGACATCAGTTGTGAACAGCTGCTCAAAGTGACTCCTATTTCATATGTTAAACATATATAATTTGTACAATTCATTCAGCACATTTTTGTAGGCACCAAAGATAGGTCCTGCGCTAGCACATAAAGACATGCAGTAAATATAACAAATTGTCTCACCCTTGTAACCTAAGCTGGCTGGAGAGGTAAATGATAATTTGGACACAGGGCAGGTACATGGGAGTGTGTCAGAAAGTCTTCATGGAGTGAGGTCAGGTGAGGACAGAGAAAGATCCTATAGGAAAAATTGTTTCTGCTCAATTCTGGCAGATATTTAGAAGTCCAGAGAGGAGGAGAAAGAGTAGTGGAAACTTTCAGAAGCTCATGGCCTAGGCATTGAAGAGACTTTTTGATACACAATTTTCCCTCTTTCATAAATTTATAGGGCTTTTTTATGGTAGTAAACTTAATAGCCCTTATATATTAAGAGTGAAAAGCATTCATCAGTGAATCTATTTTTGGTTTCGAAAGTCAGAATATGTAAGAGAACCAGATTCGGAACTCCTAAAACCAGTGACTTGGAAGTCAGGGGAATTTTCCCTAATGTAGGCTGATGCGATTGAGCTGTGTGGGTATCTGCAAATCTGATCCTCAGTTTTCTCATGTGGATAGGGTTTGAGTTAATAGGAGAATCCATATATTCTTCTAGGGAAGCTGCGAGTCCACCCTTCCCCAAATCCCTGACTTCCTCCTCCTCTCATCCTCTCTTACCTCTCCCTCCACCCTCCATATTCTTTGTAAGCCAGGTACAAAGAAAGGGAGCAGGTCAGGGAAGAACTGCTTGTTCTGAGGAATTTCTAGAAGCTAGATCCACTGTTGCCTGCTATCTCCCTGAAGAGAATTAATGGGATTTATGAGTACTGAAAGTTACCCAGAAACCTCACAGTAGACTAAGGAAAAGGAGTGTATTGCAGTATTCAAGGTTACAGGGGCTTGACATGGTTCAATAGATGTGCACTAGTTTCCTGGGGCAGGATTCCAAAATAGTAGTAAAGATGGTGATGATAATGAAGATGGTAATTATTTATTACAGACTTGCTCTGTAACAGGCACTATACTTAGAGGTTTACACATATAATCTCTTTTCATCCCTAAAACAATGCTATGAGATTGGAACTACTATTTCTTTTGATTTATAGAAGAGGAAAGTGAGGCTCAGAGATATTTAATCAATTGTCCAACTTCACACCCATAGTGAATGGCAGTATTATTCTGTATTATTCTGTCGCTCTATTATTCTGCTATGCATTTGAAAGCCTGCCAAGTTTCATGTTTCATCTTATCTACTGCCTTTTTTTTTTTTTCTGATTTGTGCTAGAATTGAGTAATGTTTCTAGAAAGCATTGTTGATATATTTAGGCAATTTTAAAAACTGAATGGTAGGAATAGCTCCTTGGTGTTGAGTAACTGTTTGGTTAGGTGGTGCAGGGTACCAATATTTTTCTGGATTAAGTTTTAGAAAGAAAAAGGGACAAGTAGGTCTTCCTAAATGGAAAGATCAGTAGACAGTGATTCCAGCTTACCACTTACCTACCAGCTGTGCAAGTCACTTAATCTTTCTCAGGTCAGTTGTACAAAGTTTGAGATGGGGATTATAGTTTTTATAGCAATGTCATCAGGAAGGGTAAGTTATGAGATGGATGTGAAACTACCTACCACAGTGCTAGGAGGATCATTTAATGTTTGTTGATCCCAGGATGTTCCTGGCAAAGTTGGAGCACATTTCAAAAGACTGGATTTTAGCAAAAGGATTAGAGGAAGAGGAGATAGTTTGACAAAATTAAACCCCAGATACTTTGAAAAGGTTTCCTGGTAATTCTTAAGTGAAAGCAAGAGGGGAAAAAAAAAAAAAAAAAAAAAAAACGAAAACAAAATGAGAAAACATGAGTGAGATTGTTTCTTGTATTAAAGAAATAGATCTAAAGGCAGGCCCAGGGGAGTAGAGCACATGCACAGTTGAAATTTCAACTGAAAATGAAAAGCATGAGAAAAAAAACTTATTATCAGTTTGGAACCTCTGGAGATAGATGAAGTGAATGAAATAGGAATAGTATAACTGCATTGAATTCTAATCCAAAAGGAAGAATTGATTTGTATACTGAGGCTTCATAATAAATTCGTCATCTTGGTATTCATATTGGCCAAAGAAGGAAATCACCTTTTAACCGTCACATTATGGAAAAGTCAGAGAAAGATCGCATGAGTAGGGATCAATAAGAAGAAATATTATTGGAAATATTTGTGAAATTTGCAATAATGAAGTTCTACTTTAAAACCAAAAGTGATCACTCTTACAGGTACCAATTTTGAAAAGTATTCTAAAATAAAAAACCCAATAGGGAAAGCAGTAATTAGTTCCTGGACAGGAGGAAGATGGCATAGGCATAGAGTCACTTATTCATTAACTAAGTCTAGTGTTCAATCAGTAGTGTAAACTCCAGTTGTTCACATCTGGCATCTGCTCAGATTTTTCAGTGTCTCTGCTGTACCAGCTGATGTGTTGAATATTAACAGTGCATTAAGCAGATTTTTATATGATATTGATTGAGGGCTTGGGTCAGCAATAAGCCCTGGGGTGACACTAGTATTCCTGCCTTCATGGAGCTTACCTTCTAGCCAAAGGAGACAGAAAAAAAATAATTATTGCAGGGAGTGATAAGTGATACAAAAACAATAGAACAGAATTGAGGTAGAAGGACATGTATGGCAGAAAAAGAAGGATCCTATGATTTCCTATAGTGAAGGGAAGCACCCTGTACACTTAAATACAGGGTGTGCACAATAAAGTGGCAACAACTTTGCATCTCCTTATTTCACATGCTTCTTATTAATTTTGAAAAACTATGTTTCTAAGGTTGTGACTTAACATCATTGTTTCAGATATAAAGTATTAAATTCTGAGAGCAACCATTGTGTCAAATGAATACGACATTAGAGCAACCGTAATTTCTGGATTGTGTGCAGGGTGAACTACTAAGGAAGTTGCAGACTTCAATAACATCCCTCTTGTTTTCTTCTCTGATAAAAAGAAGTTTCCACAGGACCAAATAGTCAACAGAAGAAATAGATGACTCTGGGAGAATTGTAATCAAGTCCCAAATGTCATGAAAACAAAAATTTCCTGCTATAGTGATGGTGTTAGGTGTTGTCAGCAATGAAGAAGATATCATGGCCCTGCATTTCTGTCCACAAGGCTTGAAGGTGACTGCTGATGTTTACCTTGCTGTTTTGAGAGAAGTAGTTGTACTGTGGATGAAGCAAGTTGCAAAGGGACGTCATTTTATCTTCCAACAAGATGGTGCACCAGCACATAACGCCAGAAAGGTGCAAGAATATCTCAGTGTCAATGTTCCTGAATTCTGGTCAAAGGAAATCTGGCCGCCTAGTTCACCAGATGCAAATCCCTTTGACTATTAAGTATGGAGCATTTGTGAGACAGAAGTTAATAAACAACCTCATTCCAATAAAGAAACTGTTAAAGCTAAGATTGAAAACATGATAATGTCCATGGATAAAGAAGAGTTCATGAAAGTGTGCTCAAGATTCCAAAGTCGAATCGAGTCTATAATTGCAGCAAATGGAGACTTTTTTTAACAATTAAAAAAATAATGACTATTTTTTGTGTTTTCCTATAAGAAAGGTGTAAATACATGGTATGTTGTTTATTTTACTAAAATTTTGCCACTTTATCGTGCACATCGAAAGAGAGAGGGATGGGGAATGGGGAGGAGATAGTGTAGCTGAAGAAACAGGTAATAGTGAATATTTAAGTATCCATACTTCTATGATGCTATTTTGTTTGTAGCCTTTTTATCCAGGAAAGCATTATTTGACCTAGTAAGAACAAAGAGGACTTGTTCTAAGCTGTTAGTGAGGCAAGATGGCTACCACTAGGAGTCAGCCTGGGTTCAATAAGAATTTCTCATACCAGGCTAATTTAATATAATTGCCAGACCAAAAAGAAAGGTAGGCATAAACAACCTAGATTTGAGAAAGGCCTATGAGGAAAAAAGTGTGATTTAATAACTTTCTTTTTAAAGTTAACATATTGTAAAATTCAATCCATTTCAAAAATATACACATTGCATTAAAAATGCCAAAGGTATAATAGTAACATGACATAGAATTTCATTATTAATAGTTCTCTTCTTAGAAATTTACATTCCAAGTAAAATGAACAAAGTAAGTAGCATATACAAAGTGTTTTTAATAAATGGAATGTCCATTTTTTATTTTTTTAGTAAACCAACAAATTCCAAATTTACTTTTGAAGAGTACATGATGGGATAAATCTACTTTGATATATAATTAGAACCATAATTAATATATGGTTAAAGTTACATATGGTAAAACAATATGTGACCTTATGAAACATTGACTTTATTCATTCTGTGTCACATACTGACGAGATATACAGATAAAAAGTACACTTCAATCTGTTATAAATATAATTATTTACAGAAATACAGTGTCAATTGGCCCAGTGAGCTGTAACTGCCCATGTGATTTATGAGTGAGTTCCTGTTATAAGATTTTTAAATTACTTTTTATTTTGAAGTAATTTCAAATTTAAAAGGATGTCTGAAAAATAATGCAAGGAACTTGTTTTCCCCAGAATCATCCGAGAGTAAGTTGTTAACATAATGGCCCATTATCCCATACATGGTTATTCATAAGGTTTGTAAATACTTAGCAAATAAAGTTAAATGGATTTGCTTTCCTATTAACAGCATTATTTTAAATAACAAATATTCTGTGGAAGGAATGTACCTAAATTTTATAAGTTAATTTACTGAAGTACTATTGTTGAGCATTAAGGTTATTTGCATTTTACATTTTTTAAAATTTTTTCTAATTGTTTTCTTAGGTTTACAGTAATCTTCTGAGTTAAACAGATATACTAGATTAACCTTCCAAAAATGTGATACCAATTTGTATTCCTACCTACTAGTATAAGAGTGGACATTCCCCTATTAACCATCCAATCCTGTCACACTTTTAAATCTTACCAAATGTGGGCGCTAGATTAAATGGCTGGGTTTTTTTAAATTCATATATCTTTATTGTTAGTAGGGTTCAATAGTTTTCATGTGCTTATTGGTCATTTTTAGTTGTTGCTTTTTTATTCTGTGAATTGTTGAATCATTTACCCATTTTTGTCATACTTTAAACATTTTAATTTTGTATGATAGTCACTAAAGTTATGAAATTACATTTTAGAAATGCCTTTTGAATAGGTTATCCATTCAATGATATGATGCTTGGAATTATCAATAAAATAATCCAGTAAGTAATATGGTGGAGACAGATGAAGAGGAATGGCCATGAGATGATAGATAACAATGAAAGACTGGGGAAGAGTCCGAGACCTTCAGAGTATCTTCCTCTCCATTTGTACACACACAGGAAGATATCCATTCCAAAAAATAGGATACGCCCCTGTATCAGTAATTTCATATGTCACAAGGAATGTATTTAAAAGTGCAGAAAGAGCTCTCTCTCTCCACAATGGATGTGCAGATAGTCTCTCTCTCTCTCTCTCTCTCTCCCTCCTGGACTACGTGGCCTGAGAACTCACCTGGTTTCAGAATCAGGGAGCAAAGGTCGGGGAAGGGAGACAAGCAGTTTGCATTGAGATAGGGAATTACCTGTGGTATAAGAGTTGGGGAGTGTGTGCAAGACCCTCCCCTAATTGGGTATATAGCACCTGCTGGAAACTTTGAATTTATAACTGGAATGCTAAGCTGTGAACTGTTGTGTTTCTGAAAGAGCATCTTTTGCTTGTCTGCTTAAAAGCAAGGCTAATCGGGCAGGACTCTATACTATTTTGGGTGTTTTTAAAGGAAGTGGGATTTAACATCATAATTGCACTTTTAATATAAATCTGTCTACCCCTCAAATAAACAAAATACATTTCTTTTTCACCTAAAAAAAGAAAGAAAAGAAAAATGAAAGTGCAGGAAGAAACGTTTGTTTACAAGGATTTAAGCATGTATTAAAACATCAGATTGTATGCTTTAAATGCACAGTTTTACTTGTAATACTTAAAAATCAGAAACAGCCCAAGTATCCATTAACAGATGAATGGATAAATGGTGGTATAGCCATACAACAGAATATTGCTCAGCAATAAAAATAATGACCTATTCACATAAGTAACATTTATGAATCTTTAAATTATTATGCATGATGAAGGATACCAGAACAAAAAAAAAAAAAAAAAACTAACACTTGTGATTTTAATCATATGAAAATCCAGAAAGTGCAAACTAGTTTACTGCCAAAGAAAGGAAACCAAGGTTGCCTAGAGGACCCATGAGAGCCCAGAGAGATTATAAAAGAGTGCACAGTAAATACAGGAGTGATGGATGTGTTCATTAGTATGATTATTATGGTTTCATAGGTTTATATGTATGTCAAAACTAATCCAATTGCACACTGTAAATATGCACAATTTAGAGCATGTGAGATATAGCTCAATTAAAACCTATTAAAAATGGCTCAATAAAAGTTTCTATCTACTTTCTTTCTTTCTTTTTCTAAATTATTATTTCCAGAGAGAGAGGAAAGGAGAGAGGCAGAGAGGGAGAGAAACATCTATATATGGTTGCCTTTCCTGCCTCCAGCTACGGACCTGGCTAGAGACCTGGCTTGCAACCTGGTTATGTTCCCTGGCTGAAGAATCAAACCAGAGATCTTTGGGTTCATAGGCTGGCGCCTTATCCACTGTGCTACCAGCCAGGGCTGTATCTATTTTCTTAAGATTCTTAGTCTGGCAACCTTGTATGACCACCTCTGTCTTCATGCCTTGGGAAGGACAGCCCTCTATATTGATAGGCAATACTGGCAAGCAATACAGACCATTTTTATCTAAGTCAGCAAAAATTCTAGCCGGACAGTAAGAGCCATATCGTTGGACTATGGGATTCCCCTTTTTTGTGTTTTCAATTCTTGACTGCTCAGCAATGGCCTTGAGGTGAACAATTCAGAGGCTATAGGAGTAAACAACCCTCATTTGCTCTTACAATGACCTCAACTAAGAAAAACACTAGCACAAAAAGTACACTCACATCTCCTCCAGCCATAGTCAGTGGAGCCCTTCAGAAGCTGCACATTCTCTCTAGTTAGGTGCAATTTCCTCCAGACCCTATTAATGACATTCAGTGTTTCTGTTCCAATTATGGTTTCAGCCTGGCCCCAGTAGTCTTACCACAAGTGACACCAGCAAACTAAATTCTGGACATTTGGGCTCACGGTAGTACCTGGAGACCAGCTCTTCCTCAATAGTGCTAGGAGTGATGTGATACCCTCTAGGCTAAGGGGATCAGTTCTTCTCGTCCCCTAAGCATTGGAGGTCATTACACAATTCTTTCCTTCTCAAGGTGACCTCTGGACCTACAAAATAATACTGGACTCCAAGCCACCAAATAGTGCCACAAAGTGCTGTAGTCTTTCCTGGTTGGCCTTTGTCAACAATGCAAATTAGACCCAAGCTGAAAGAAGGTAAAATCTTTTGCAAGTTGCCAGCAATATTCAGACTGGGTATTCTTGGTCAAAATTGGGTTCATGACCATCATCCCACTACTCAGAAAAGAGGAAATGAGGCCCCTCTACGGACTTGGACTGTTCGTGATTTTCCCTAGGGAGTGGGAGGGAGAAAAGAAACCACTTCCCTTTTCTCCTTCATTACATTGGGGTGGCTAATATACATGATGGGAACATACCAAGTGGGAGAAGTAAAAAGGCTTGTGCCACAGCAACCAGCAGTGACAAAGACCAGGCAAGGGCCTTGTTGTGGACTGGTTAAAAAATATAATGCTGTTCATTGAAGCTTTCCACATTTTAAGAATTTAGGGTAAATCTCCCCTAGTGTCGTTCCTGATATATGGGTTCAATTCTGGTAGGTGGCTCCTTCATAGTTACTCTTTCATTGCTCTGACACTAAACCAGTTCTCAAACCTGAACCCCTTTCTTTAAACAGACCTACCCAAAGTCCCTTCTAGGCTAGTGGACACCCAAGTGCAAAAAATATTAATTTAGATGCAGACCTTTACAGTGCCCTTCATAAAAATTAACTCAAAATGGATCACGGACCTGAATGTAAAATGCAAAACTATAAAATTCCTGGAAGATAATATAAGAGCAAATCTAAATGACCTTGAGTTTGTCAATGACTGTATAAATTCAACACTAAAGGCACAATCTGTGAAATAATTGATAAGCTGAACCTTATTAAAATTTTAAAAAATTTTCTATGAAAGG
This sequence comes from Noctilio leporinus, assembly GCA_004026585.1. Lineage (NCBI taxonomy): Eukaryota > Metazoa > Chordata > Mammalia > Chiroptera > Noctilionidae > Noctilio > Noctilio leporinus. Next base: position 199,834 of record PVIW01002376.1, read on the forward strand.
CACTTTCAAGAAAAGGAGACTATAAGCCACAGACTGGGAAAATGTTTGCAAAAGACACATCAGATAAAGGACTGTCATCCAAAATTTACAGAGAACTCAAAACTCAACAATGAGAAAAAGAACAACCCATGTTAAAAATAGTCCAAAAATCTTAATAGACACTTCACTAACAAAGCTACACAGAGTATTGAGTACACAATCGTTGAAAATATATATATGTGCAAAATTTTAAAACTTTATCTTGATAGAGAAAATAAACTAAACATTATAAATTTGAGTTAAAATATGCTCTTTGAATATAGTCTATTGGTGTAAGAAACTTGTTATAAAAGTTCCACATAGAACTATTGTGGTTCAGTAAATTGAATGCCAGCCTGCAAACCAAAGGGTCCCTGGTTTGATTCTCATTCAGGGCACACGCCTGTGTTGTGGGCCAGGTCCCCAGTTGAAGTCACATGAGAGGAAACCGCACATAGTTGTTTCTCTCCCTCTCTTTCTCCCTCTCTTCCCCTATCTCTAAACACACACACACACACACACACACACACACACACATATATATTTTTTAATTCCATAGAATTCTCAAATAAATATTACTACTACCACACATGAAACCCCTCCTTTGTACACATACACACTTTAAACATAAACAGATATAGGGTATGGCTGCTGACTGCTAGAAAGTATGTTTAGATGTGGAGAAGAGTCCCTAAGGAGATACTTGCCTTGCTAAGTAATGATTATTGGCAGCGTGTCAGAGATGTAAAGAATCTGAGAAATGAAAACTACAGCTTGACCAAATTTATCTTAATATGCTGACATTAGCGTTTTTAAATACTCTCCTGGCCATGGTACTGTTTCAAGAAAAATAATTAACCTCATGCAGTAACTTGAAACAAAGTTATGTCCTCTAAATTTTTTATTTTTAAATTCATTTCTTAGGTGAATTGACTGATTTTTAGAATAATGTTAGGTTTATAGAACAACTGAACAGAAGAAAGTACAGAGCTCCCATGTACCCACCCCTCTCCCCCAACTTGTCAACCCTACCCCCAACCCTGCAGATTTCCCTTATTATTATCTTGCATTAGTGTGGCACATCTGTTACAATGGGTGACCCAAATATTGATACATTATTATTAACTAAGGCTATAGATTACACTGGGCTCATTCTTTGCATTGACAATTCTACATGTTTTGACAAACTCATGTTAGGTACCCACCATTACAGTAACATACAGAATAGCCTCACTGCCCTAAAAATTCTCTGTGCTCCAATATTCCTCCCTCTTACCTTCCACCCACATCCCTGGCAACCACTGATCTTTTTATTCTCTCTGTAGTTTGGCCTTTTATAAAGTGCCATGAATTTGAGATTGTACAGCATGAAGCCTTTTCAGACTTGGTTCTTTCACCTAGCAATATGCATTAACATACTTCTTTTTTTTTTTAAGACTTTTTATTTTTAGAAAGAGGAGAAGGGAGGGAGAAAGAAAGGAAGAGACACGTCAATTTAGGGTGGCCTTTCACCTGCCTCCAGCTACGGACCTGGCTGGAGACTTGGCTGGAGACCTGGCTTGCAACCTGGTTATGTGCCCTGGCTGGGAATCGAACCAGTGACCTTTGGGTTCACAGGCCAGAGCCATTCCACTGAGCCACCAGCAAAAGCCCATTAACACACTTTCAATGAATGCTTTCAGTGGACAAAGCATTGAGGTAGAAACTGGAGAAATAAAAATTCACCCCTATAATTAGCTCATGATTTAATAGGAAAAGCAAATATGTAAATAAATAAATTACAATAGATTGATAAGTACAGAGATCATTAAAAATACATCAAGGAAGCATGATAGAACCCAAATTATCTATAGATGGGAGTAAATGGAGAATAAATCAGTTAAGCTTCCCAAAGTGAATGATTTCTAAGCTGGGTTCTGAGAGACAGGTAATGTTGCCTGAACAATGGAATATTATTTTCTAATTTTTTTAAATTTCATTTTGACAATTTTAGGAGTCATTTGCACTATATACATTATATATATATTGCTACTTGAAAACAACCTTCCTTTCCCTGTATCCTTGATACAGTCTAAGATTATATTCACTGCATAACCTGGGCAAGGGACAAATAGAAATAAGTGAGCACAATTTAAAAGACTTGCTTGAATGTGCAAATAATGAATAGTCCAATATGCTTGTACTTTTGACTTGTTTTTCTGTTTCTGATAATAAATTTGTGACCAATATCGTTGGAATTCAGGGTGTTGTCAGAGACTATAAAAGAAGGTCATCTGTCACACGCTAAGATTAAACATATGATCGTCACTTGTATGTGAGATTACACTGTCAAAATGGTTCAATGGTTCTGGTTCAAACATAAATATATGTATATGTAAGCAAAATAGATGTCAAAAATACTGCTGATTTTTTTTTCCATTAAGCAAATTTCTATTCCAATAAAATTAATTCATTAAAAGAATTATAGTTTATTTAAGGTTTTTCAGAAAATTCCCATGCTTCATAAGTATGTCTTGGGCGTATGTAATTATAAATGTGAATTGGATGGAAACAATCACTTCTTGGATGAAAACATAAATGCAAGGTTTATAATCCAAAGAATGAAATTATGAAACTAAATATCACATTGAAGTAGTTAAAAAAATATTTTGATTACTTCCTTTAATTCCTTATTCATTCCCTCTAATTTAAACCATACAATCAATCTGGATCAGTGCAAATAACTGAGGGAGTCTTACCATCAACTTATTTAGGTAATTGAAGTAATCACCTTTTGGATTTTGTGCACAGTAATCTCAAAGGGAAATTTGCAAAGATGGGCATAGCTTTATTTTTGCATTTTTAAGTTAACTTTATTGGGATGAGATTGATTAATTCAATTTTATAAGTTTCATGTGTACAATTCTGTAATACATCATCTGTATATTGTAATGTATGTTCACCAGCCCAAGTCAAGCCTCGATCATCACCATTTATCCCCCTTTACTCTCCTCTACCTGCCCCCACACCCTTTCCCTCTGTTGTCTGTATCTATGAGGTTTTTTGTTTTTGTTTGTTTGTTTGTTTTGCTTAATCCTTTCATCTTTTCCACCCAACCCTGCAGTCCCCACCCTATGACAGCTGTCAGTCTGTTCTCTATCTGTTTCTATTTTGTTTGTGAGTTAATTTTGTTCATTAGGTTAGATTCCACATAAAAGTGAAATCATATGGTATTTGTCTTTTCTTTGGCTGGCATAATGCTCTCCAGGTCCATCCATGATGTTGCAAAGGGTAAGATTTCCTTCTCTTTTACAACTGAGTAGTGTTCCATTGTGGAAATGTACCAGTACTTTTCTATTTACTCATCTGCTGATGGGTGCTCAGGGTGCTTCCAAATCTTGGCCATTGTAAATAATGCTGCAGTGAACATAGGGGTGCTTATATCCTTTCAAATTAGTGTTCTGTGTTTTTTTTTTTTTTTTTTTTTTTTTCAGATATATCCCAGAAGTGGAATCTTTGAGTCATAAGACAGATTTATTTTTAATTTTTTGAAATAACTCCATACTGCTTTCCTCAGTGGCTGCACCAGTCTGGGTTCCCACCAGCAGGGCACCGGGGTTTCCTTTTCTCCACATTCTCGCCAGCATCTGTTTGTTGATTTGATGATGGTTGCCATTCTGACAGGTGTGAGGTGGTATGTCACTGTGATTTTAAGTTGAATCTCTCTGATGGCTAATGATGTTGAGCCTGTTTTCATGTGTTTTTTAGACTATTTTGTTTATATCTATTCTGATCTTTATTATATTCTTTTTTGTACTTACTTGGAGTTTTTTTTTTTGTTGTTCTTTTTTCAGTTCCTTTACGTGTAATGTGAGGTTCTTTATTTGAGATGTTTCTTGTTTCCTGAGATAGACCCATAATTCTATGAATTTTCCTTTTAGGACTGCTTTTGTCATATCCCATAGATTTGGGGCTGTTGTGTTTTTTCTTTCTTTCTTTCTTTCTTTTTTTTTTAAGATTCTACTCGTCATTCTCAGAGAGAAGGGCAAGGAGGGAGGAAGAAAGGGAGAGAAACAGCAATGTATGGTTGCCTTTCACCTGCCTCCAGTTATGGGCCTGTCTGGAGACCTGGCTTGCAACCTGGTTATGTGCTCTGGCTGGGGAATTGAGCCAGCAACCTTTGGGTTTGTGGGCTGACACCAATTCACTGAGCCACACCAGCCAGGGCAGTGTTCTTATTTTAACTTGTTCAACGCATATTTTGATTTCTTCCTTGATCTCATTGTTAACCCATTCATTGTTTAGTAAAGTGCTATTTAGCCTCCATATCTTTCTCTGTTTTAAGGGTTTTTATTCTTTTGATTGATTGCTAGTTTATACCGTTATAGTCAGAGAAGATACTTGATTTGTCAATCTTCTTACATATTTTAAAACTTGTTTTATGTTCTAATATGTGTTCTATACTCGATAACATTCCATGTGCACTTGAAAAGAATGTGTGTTCTGCTTTGGGGTGAAATGCTCTAAAGATATCAATTAAATCTAAATTATTTAGTGTGTCATTTAAGCCTTCATTTCCTTGTTGATTTTCTGTCTGGAAGATCTATCCATTAATATCAATGAGATGTTAAAATCCTCTTCTATGACTGCATTACTGTTGTTCTCCCTTAATGTCCATCAAGATTTGCTCTACATATTTAGATGCTCTTATGTTAGATGCATAAATGTTTACTAGGGTATATCCTCTTGTTGTATTGTCCCCTTTATCATTATGCAGTGTCCTTTTTGTCTTTTATCTCTTTGTCCTTACTATAGCCTTTATTTTAAAGTCTATTTTGTTGGATATAATTATTGTTACCCCAGCTTTTTTTTCCTTTCCATTAGCATGAAATATCTTTTTCCTCCCTTTACTTTTAGCCTGCATTTACCTTCACTCTGAGGTGGGTCTCTTGTAGCCAATATAAATATATTTTGTATAAATTGTAGCCAATTTATATATATTTATATATTATATATAATTTATATTATATAATATATATATATTATATATAATTTATATATATATAATATATATTTTTTATATATACTCGATATATAATTTATATATATATATAAAGCTATTATATGCACAATAGCTTTAATTGGCTATTTGTTGTAGATTTTCTGAAAGACTCAACCTTTAGTCATGGTTTAAATTTGTTTTAAAAATTACAGAGAGGCTCAAGTCATTTCCTAGACTTAACACATTTGGCAAAATCGTGTTCCAGAGTTGTTAAAACTGATGTGTTCAATTTTGGCAGCTTCTTTTGTCCTCAGGGTACTTGGTAACATCTGCTATTCCATAGAGCATATACTAATCACAAGAGGCCCTGTTGCATTATTTTTTTCAATACTTAAATATATATGAAAATAAAACTTACATATGATTTTGAGGGGGAATGATATAAAATTATTTTTTTGGTGAAGTACCGAAAAAATGCATTTTTCTCCTTATTTAAATCTAAAGCATATGAATTAAACAAAGATTAAAATTTCTCTTTTCCGCCATGCAAAGCCCTTAATAAAACAAAGAACTATATTTCCTGAATGGCATCATTAAATCTTTGTGATGACCTTGAAGGGTACAGAATATGCCACCCCAAAATATACCTCTTTGGCATAAGATTTTTCTTTTGAGGTAAAGGCAATTAAGTAGAAAACTCCCTACAATCCCACTATTTGCCTAAAAGCAAGACATACTTTTGAAAAGGTGTCCCCTCTCCTCTCTCTTCGGAAGAATAGCAGTTCATCACTGAAGGCAACTCAGACCCTTATCAGTCCAGAGGCTGCAACTTTGCTAAAACTAGTCCTTGTGTACCATTAGTTTCCCCATATATTTGCCCTTCCACAATTTGCTGCCTCTAGCAGCTCCAAGTCTTTTTCTTTTGTCTTGTCACTTCTGTACAAAATGATTGTCCTTTTGTTAAGATGCTATCTAAATCCAAGTTCTAATCACCCCCCTGAGTTACTCATCACCGGGTGCTCCCATGCGTATGTGCAGTGTCCATACTTTTTTGTGTAATTTACAAGGCCCCAGCCAATGAGCCTAAAATGATTAGGAGGAAAATAAATAGTTTCTTCCCTTAAAACTTTGACTCCCATTGAAATGCCTAGAGTAACAGTTCTTATTAAGTGTCTTTGTAGACTTGGGCATTGCTTAGTAATTCTAGCTGGGAAAATTTAACTCCTTAAGGCACAGACAGGCAGAGTGAGCCCTTGTGCAGCTGTTTCCATGACTACACAACACATTAGTTGTTCTAGTCCTACTGAGCTGTATGGTGAAGAGGAAGTATGAGCCACTCAGTTTCTCACCAAAAAGTCCTGGGGTTTAAAAAGCCACTTCTCTCATGCCCGAGTAGATGTTCTTTGACCCAAGCATTTCACAATTTCAATGTGCATGTGCATTATATGAATTAAGCTTCATCGAAATAAGACTGCAGATGCATAGTTTGATATAGTGTCATGTGTATATTTATATATTAAATAGTTGAATAATTTTTTCATCACATTTAAAATTAAATTTATTGGGGTAACCTTTGTTAATAACACTATGTAATTTCAGGTGTATAACTTTGTAATATGACATCTCTATACTCTATTATGTGTTTACAATTTGAAGTCTATCACCCCTCCCATCACCGTATATTTGACCATCTCTACCCTGTTCATCCTTCCTTCAAATCCCCTTCCCCTCCAGTCACCACCATTCTATTTTCTGTACCTATGAGTTTGTTTGTTGTGTTTCTATTCATTCACTTGTTGCTTTTTGTTTTATATCCCACACATGAGTGAAATCATACAATTCTGTTTGTTTTCCATTTAGTTTATTTCACTTAGCATAATACTCTCAAGATCTATCCTTGTTGTTGCAAATGGGAATATTTCACTCTTTTTATGGCTGAGTAGTATTCTATGTATGTAGGTACCACATCTTCCTTATCCAATCATCTACTGAAAGAGATTGTTCCCATGTCTTTGTTTTTGTGAATAATGTTGCAATGGACATAGGGGCACTTACTTATATGTTTTCTGAACAAAACCTTAATTTATTCACCCATTTACTTATTAATTCAAAAATACCTAATGAGTACCTGCCAAGCACTATTCCAGGTGCTGAAGGTATAATGTTGAATAAGATAGATTACATTTTTGCTTTCAATAAGTATATGGTTTGGTGGGGAAATAGACCCTGCAAAGGTAAAACAGAAATAAATTAAATCATGACAGTTTGTAACGAAGAACATATGCTGGTGGTAGGAGAACAGGAAAAGTCTCCATTAAGAGGGAATATTTTAGGCCCTGGCTGGTGGCTGAGTGGATAGATGCCAGCCTGTGAGCCCAAAGGTCGCTGGTTCAATTCCCCAGCCAGGGCACATAACCAGGTTGCAAGCCACGTCTCCAGCCAGGTCTCCAGCCAGCTCCGTAGCTGGAGGCAGGTGAAAAGCAATCATACATTGATGTTTCTCTCCCTCTCTCCCTTTCCCTCTCTCTAGAAATAAAATAAAATCTTTTTTTTTTTAATTTTAAGTGTGTTTTTTTTTTTTAAAGAGGGAATATTTAAGTTCTGAATCCTGAAGGATGAGAAGGTGCTGACTATACAAAGAGCAGAAAAGTTTTGAACACGGCATTTGTTTTTAGTGGATTAGTGGTGGGCAAGTACAAGTTCCAAAAGCCTTGACCTGTGTCAGGTGAAGGCAGAGGAGATTAAAAGGGAATGTTAGAGAAGCAAACAGATTAAGGGGATTAGGAAAAGATGAAGAGAAAGGACAGCAAGTTGTCAGTAATGAGGAATCAAAGAGTGTTCCAGAAAGGTTGCTGAAAAAAGTGCTAGGGAATATCAAGTAATTTGTCTATACTTACATATACATTTATATTAACTTATAAATTTGTATACATTTTGCTTCAGCAATTCTACTTTTATACATTTATTTAAATAAAAATTTTTTGAAATGTGTGCAAAGGTGTCTATACGATGAAGTAATTTTCTGTGTTGTTTTATAATAAAAATAGAAGCAACATAAATACCCAATAGTAAAAAACTGGTTTCAAAAACTGTCATGTAGCTGCACAATGGAACAGTATGCAACATTAACAAGTGCATTATGAAGTAGCATGCCTCACCTTCTTGGTCTCAAAATTCTTTTACCCCTTTACAAATAATAGAGAATGCCAAAAATCTTTGATTTTTGTGAGTTACATCTATCTAGTCCATCCATTTTATCATATAGTTCAACTCTAGTTCTTCTTTACTGGACAGTGGGACTGACCACTGACCAACATATGCGTTCTAGGATGAGGAGGAAGAAAATGAATATTAAGGTTTAAAAATCTTCCTACGTGACTTAACACCCAAAGTTGACTCTTGAGAATTCTAAGCAGAAAGCATGTGTGAAGTTGCGTCAAAACCTCAACCTCAAAATCTAAAATACTATACTGTATTTTCTTTTAGACTAGGTCAAGAGGGTTCTGAGAAGTTTATAAGTTTCTAACTAAGCACTTATTTCAGAATAAGGACAAATTGTCATGGACTTCCTGTTTTTGCTACTTGATTGTGGTAACCTTGTTTCTGGTTTAGCAATAGCCTAAATAGGCTTTGCAAGATACTCAGAAAATGGTTTCATGGGTGTAGCAACAGGCTTGACAGGAATACAGAGCAAAGGACTGCAACAGGCCCTGCTGGTTTGGCTCAAGTGGCCCTGTTCAACGTGAGAGGCCTTCCCATTAGATGTGTACCTTCAAGCCAATCAGCTAACTAGTGTCAAACCTGCTTCCAAGTCACTCTACTTGGTGGAATTAAATCAAATGCTGTTAATGCTGTAAGGGAACCACCATCCTCCTAACGCAAGATTCCTCATCCACTGCTTGATTCCTTGGACAGCATCCCTCAGTATCCTTGATGGGTCCAGGGTCCTTCAACACCTTCAGTAATGTACTTAGCCAGGTGACCTGCTGTTTCATTGAACAGCTCAAACTGTTGTAAAGTTGTTTGTTATGTTGACTATCAAAGTATTCCCTAAATAGAAAAGGTTCTTTTTTTTTTTTTTTTTTAATTCTATCTCCTAGGATGACATAAAATAACTCTGCTTCCTCTTCGTCATGTGATTCTTTCGAATACTTGGAAGCGAGCATGGTATTGTGCCTAAATATTCATTATTTCTTTCAGCATGGACATTTACATTTTGTTCATCTCAAGGTTTCAAGTCTCTTTACAATCCGCTCCATTTTTCTCTGGACATATTTTGAATTAAATACGTTTCCCAGAGCTGAACACAAAATTTGAAGAATATGTGCTCTGTATGTAGGAATGAGTAGTCCCAATCAAAGTGTACATTTCTATGGTGTTTACAGTTAAATATAAGTTTCAAGTATTTTTCAGATATATTGTTCCCTTCTTTGTCTTGTACTCTTTTTGGTACTGCATTTTACCCACTATTTGTATTTTATTCCTAGCTCTGGGAACTCTAACAGTTAATATAATATGACAACTCAGGGGTACTTTTGAAACTCAGATTTTTTATGCAAAATTTATTAATTTTGACTGGCTCAGAGGAATTTGTTTTTCCTTTGTGTTTGAAAATGTTGCTGAAAGAACACTGCATCCATTTGGCGCAGGTAATGTGCTATAGGCTTGCGGCTGGTGCCTGTTCTGATTTCTTAATGCCTATGACATCCCTGTTTTTAAATATTCTGAATGTCACACGCTTCTCCCTTTACATATATGCCAAAGGGCTTGAACATTGTAAGAAACAGATTTATTATAAAACATCAGAATAAGACCCACATGTACTCTCTCTATAATGGCAAAAATAAACCTATCAAAGCTATATTATCTATAATATGCATGTTATGGAAAGACTTAAATTATTTTTAGTAGCCAATTTCTCTGTTTTTAGAATGATAGTTACAAAAGCCAAGTGTTATCCAACCTTTAACAGAACATCTATTTGATAATTCAAAAAAAAAAATGATTTTTTAAATCTCTTTTAAGAAAATGTGCTATTTGAAAATTTGAGTTCTTTCTGTGTAGCTTGGTCAAAATGTGAAACAATGCATTGTTATGGTTTTCTGTGACTATCTTCTTTGGATCTTTGTCCTTCATCCAGTTTTGAATCCAGATACATGACTTCCCTGCCAGAAGTTAATGCTTATTTCTCATTTGTTTTCATTTCCTGTTGCCTTCAGAGCTCCATAGAGGGAAGGTGCTCTATCTGTAATCTCTAAGGCATATGGCTTTCCCAGGAAGATTGTTTATTTAATGAAAAAGGTAGAAGAGAGGTCCACTCTATTTGTTTGGAGTTTATATATAAATATTTTTTAAAAGGAGGATTTCCTCATTTATTCCACTTTAGCTTCCTATTCAGGGAGGGTTTTAAATGCCCCTTTCATCATTATACGATGACAGCTTGTGTTACAATTCTATAATTGTACCAAATATATCAAAGACATTAGAAAGAAAGAAAGATGGAATAAATGTAGGATTATTACATATGTATATATTCAAAACTACTTTATCATTATAAACCCAAGAATAAAAGCAGCAGCCATAGTGCTATAATAGCTCAATTAGGATAGAAATTATGAAAGAGACTGATAATTGTTTTATAAGCCAATCTTATAGTTTTATTTCCCTCTTTATCTCACATTCTTCCTCAGATGCAGTTTTCTTGCCAAGTTACAGTTGAAGTTGAAAAATTCTTTAACAGGTAGAATAGAAAAATATTTTCAATGAGAAATAATTTATTTTGTATACCCCCTGACATCATCTTGTGATTTAAATTTTAATATAAACATAAAACTCAGATAACATTATTAATAAACCTTAAAATAGTTTACATTATTTTAAATACAATTCGTTCTCAAATATATAACTAGGGTGGGACACATGGTAGCATAGAGAGAAAGGAAATAGCAGTGATGAAAATAACAATAAGAATGACATTTTAGAACAATATATTGTTCTAATATATTTAGAACAATATAATATTTCTATAAGTATATTACACATTATCTACGCTGCATATAATGTTTATAATACATGTTTTAAAATTTTAACCTAGATTTTAATATATTTTTATAATATATAATACATAGTATTGAATACATATATATTTAATATAATAAAATGATATAATAGTATTTTATATTAATTTACTTTTAAATTACCCAATAGTATTTTGCATTTCATAAGAGCATGTCACACTTAGTGTAATTATTTACTATACTATCTATTACTATCCACACAAAGAAATAAATCCAAAAGAAAACAAAAATAATAAACAAGTGAAATGAGATCAGTATTAGTTCAACAGTATTATTTACTATTAGATCAATAGATAACATGTTCCCTTCTTTATTGTAAAATCTCTACAAACACTGATGGCAAAATTCTTTAGTAACAAACCTGCATGAAAGAATAAATGTTATCTCTGGCTGGGGGCACAATGGATAAGGCGCCAGCCTGTGAACCCAAAGGTCACTGGTTCAATTCCCAGCCAGGACACATTAGCAGGTTGCAAGCCAGGTCTCCAGCCAGGTCTGTAGCTAGAGGCAGGTGAAAGGCAACCATACATTGATGTGTCTCTCTCTCCTCTGCCTCTCTCCCTTCCCCTCTCTCTGAAAATCATAAATTAAATCTTAAAAAAAAAAAAAGAATAAATGTTAAATCATAATGCAAAACCCCCAAGAATTAATTATCATGCTACATTTACTTGACAAAATAAAAAACAGAATTAGTATGCAAGTAACTTTGAGGCACCATTGGGTAGAAAGAGCAAAAGTGGAAACAGACTTAAAATGTAATTCAGTCCTCACAAAATTACATCTGGTCCCTGTAGCTTAATAACATGCTTAATAATCTGATCATATAAACACTGCTTAGACAATATTTTCATTACCTGATTGAACTTTAACTTCTACTTTTTCATTACTGAGAAAATATATGTGCTTTAATTTTCTATTCAGATTGAACAATTATACTGAACATCGAAATTCCTATCAGTTTTGTCCAATTTTGATGCTAAACTATCATAATAGCCTAGACTTGTGTCAGTTAAGCATTGTTACACTGTTGATGTTTGAATTATATTAGGGTTTTTTCATTTTATAGGGTGAACATTCATACATCGGTTACTCATTTTTTTTAGTTCATTTTTATAGTAGGTTAAATATTTCAGTATAAAAATAGTGAAATAAAACAACCAAAATGACTATATTAGCTCAATGTAATTATTTTTTACAAAAGAAGACAAATTTGAACGAAATAGAATCACAGGCAAGGAAACAAGGATGAGACTGAAAGTGACCAGAGAGGAGGGGGGAGGGGAATAAGGGTGGGCAGAAGGGAAAGGAACTAGACAAAAGATATGTATGAATGACCCATAGACATGGACAACAGTGTGGGAATTGACTGTGGGAGTGGGAGCATGGGATGGGCAGAGAGGTGCAAAGGGGAAAAATTGAAACAACTATATAGAATCACAATAAAAGGTGATTTAAAAAGAATTTTTAGTTCCTATTTAAATAATGATATCAGTAAATATAGACAACCTTGTTTAAGGAGAAAAGAAACATTCAAATCACAGTAAAACAGCAGAGAAAGAGAAATGTCACGGATTCAATGTTATGCAAGAGACTCATCTTGTTTCCTTTAAATATTAAGAGCTTGTCAAGTGTTTTTACCACAGCTTCTTGAAGTTAACACATGACCTTTACATTTGTTATGCACGCTACATGATTTTCTTGTTTGAAGTTGCACCGGTTTTGTTCTGCAATGAAGTCCATTGATTGTTCTGTTATTATCTTTATTTAGAATTTTGGACATTTTTTCCCAGGAGATTCATAGTTTGAAATGCCTCAAAATCTTTGAACTCAGAAAGCTAAAGGAAGTCTCCTTATATCAAATATTACAATAAAAACAAAGTAAAAAGTAAACAATTCCATTTCAACTTATTTGAACACATTTTATGAGTCTCAAAACAAAAAATTATTTCTATAAAAAATTTTAACAATTCATAAATGCTTAAAGAAGAGCAACTATAAACTCAACACCCATTGTTACCATTTGTGAACATCCTTACCTCAGTCTATAATAGCCTATATGTAGATGGATGCCTGAATGAACAGTGATAATAACAGAAGCTCCCTCCAATCCTTGCTGGCACTGTTAAAAATGTTTTCAGTCTATGTTTATCTGATCCTTTCTGAAAAGTCATGATTATTTCCAACTCCATTTTACAGGTGAGAAAATCAGGACTCCTGGAAGGTAACCAATTTTCCCAAGGTCACATACCAGTGGAAGCTGAGTGAATAAACCAGTACCCTTGGATTGGTGAGAGATATTAGGGAAAATGGAGCCACCTTACTTTTTCAGATAAAAAAATAATAGACAATTATTTCAGAGCTGTTTTTGCTTCGCAGGAAAATTAAGCAGAAAGTAAGGAGAGTTCCCATATACCTTTGCTACCTCCTAGCCTCATTATCAACATTCTCCACCAGAGTGGTACATTTGCTACAATCCATTGACACATCATAATCACCCAGTCCATAGTTTACATTAAGGTTCATTCTTTGTATTGTACATTCCATAGGTTTTGAAACATGTATAATGACTTGAATCCACCATTATAGTCTAGTAAACAATAGTTTTACTTCACTAAAATTCCCCTGTACTGCACCTGTTCATTCCTCCCTTGCCTAACCTGTAGCAGACTCTGATCCTTTTATTGCCCCACAGTTCTTCCTTTTCCAAAAATATAATTAGAACCATGCAGTATGTAGCCTTTTCAGATCAGCTGATTTCACTTAGTAATAGACATTTTAATTTCCTTCATGTCTTATCATGGCTTGCTAAATGACGCCAATTTTGAGTAAAACAAAATATTGTAAAGAATCATTAATAGCAGTATTTTTATTTTTGACTTTTGGCCAAGATGGAGGTATAGGTAGACACACTGTGTCTCCCTCACAACTGGAAGAAATTTACATCTACCTCAAAACTAAATAAAAACAAGAGAGAAATTTCAGAAAATTGAGCTACATGGAAGTGCAACAAACGAAGAAGTAAGAAATAGTCAGCCAAACAGGCAGGAAGGGTGGAGCCGGGGAGGAGAGCGGCAGCTGCAACACGGGGGCTGAGGCCACAGTGAAAAGCTCAGTCAAAGTTTTAAACTGGGGAAGTGATCCAGGGCCAGACTACACAGCCCACTGTCCCATTGCTGGGGAAGAATAGAGCCAGCAGTTGTGGCGGCTGCTTGGGCACTGAGACCATGGTGAAAAATGCAGTCGTACATTTAAACCTGGGAAGCAATCCCATAGCCAAACCCATGGCTCCAGAGCCAGGAAAAATAGAGCCATATTGCTTCTGACTGTGAAAATCAGTATGGGTTAAGGTAGAGGAAGAAACTACCAATCTCAATGGGCAAGAGACATTGTTCCCTCTCAGACCCCACCCCCAATTACAGCACCACAACATGATGAAATGGTTCGCCCTGCACCGACAAATTCCTAAGGCTCTGCCCCTTACAATGTAACAAGTGCAATAAAATGACCTAAGACACAGAGACAACACAGAAAGTTGTCAAGCTGAGGGGACAGAGAGGTATAACCCAAAAAAGGGGAGCAGATCAAGGTACCAGTGGGAGAACTGAGTGACAAAGAGATAGCCAACCTAACAGCTAACTTAACAGACGTAGAATTCAAAAGATTGGTAATTTAAGATGCTCACAGACTTGATAGATATGCTTAAATACAAACTGCAGAAAGGAAAAAGTGAAGGCTAAGCTAAGTAAAATGAAGAAAAGTCCACAGGAAACCAAGGGTGAAGGAAAGGAAACTGGGGTTTGAATCAATGATTTGGAACTTAAGGAAGAAATAAACAATCAACGAGTACAGAAAGAGGAAACGAGAATTGAAAAAAGAAACGAGGAGAGGCATAGGAGCCTCTGGGGCAACTTTTAACACACCGATATCCGAAGCATAGGGGTGCCAGGAGAAGAGGAAGACCAAGAAATTGAAAACTTATGTGAAAGCCCTGGCTGATGGCTCAGTGGATTGGCACCAGCCTATGAACCCAAAGGTCACTGGTTCAATTCCCAGTCAAGGCACATAACTAGGTTGCAAGCCAGGTCTCTAGTCAGGTCCGTAGCTGGAGGCAGGTGAAAGGCAACCATACATTGATGTTTCTCTCCCTTTCTTCCTTCCTCCCTTCCCTTCTCTCTAAAAACAATGAATAAAATCTTTAAAAAAAAAAAAGAAAATAGAATAAAAAGAAAGAAAGAAGGAAAAGAAAACTTATGTGAAAAAAATGATGAAGGAAAAATTCCCTAATTTGGCAAAGGAGTAGACATACAAGTCCAGGAAGCATAGGGGGTCTCAAAAAGCTAGACCCAAGGAGGACCACATCAAGACACATCATAATTGAAATGCCAAAGATTAAAGATAAAGAGAGAATTTTAAAAGCAGCAAGAGAAAAAAAGAGACTTAACATACAGGAGTTCCTATAAGACTACCAGCTGATTTGAAACTTTGCAGGCAAGAAGTATTCAAAGTAATAAAAAGCAAAGACCTACAACCATGATTACTCTATCCAGCAAAGCTATCATTTAGGATGGAAGGGCAAATAAAATGCTTCCCAGACAAGGTCAAGCTAAAGAAATTCATCATCACCAAGCCTTTATTATATGAAATGTTAAAGGGACTTACTTAAGAAAAAGAGGATCAAAATTATGAACATTAAAAAGACAACAAGTTCACAATTATCAACAACAGAATCTAAAATATAAAAACAAAAACTAAGCAGGCAACCAGAGAGGGAACAATCAAAGATACAGGGAACATTTGGAGGGTCGTAGCTAGGAGGAAGAGGGAGAAGGGGGAAAGTTACAGGGATTAAGAAGTATAGCTGGTGGGTGTAGAATAAACAGGGAGATGTTAAGAATAGTACAGGAAAAGGTAAAGCCAAAGAACTTACATTCATGACCCTTGGACATGAACTAAGAAGGGGGAGAAGGGGCAGTGGGAATGCTGGAGGAAGGTGGTGTTGGGCAGAGGAGAACAAAGGGAAAAGAAATTGGGACAACTGTAACAGCATAATCAATTTAAAAAAAAAGAAAAAAAAAAAAAAAAAAAAAAAAAAAAAAAAAAAAAAAAAAAAAAAAAAAAAAAAAAAAAAAAAAAAAAAAAAAAAAAAAAACCCAACAAATTCTTTTGTTGCTCCCTTAAAAAAAAATAGCAATATTTTTATCTCAATCTGGAAAGAGATATAAATGAGCTTTTATTTACATCTGCTTCCTCAGTAGAGTGTACCCAGGAGGACATGAAAACTATAATAGGTCAGTTAATATAGAAGTTAATAGAAAATGTGGTGAAAATTAGATAATTAATTTTGATGTAGATTCACTGGATAACATGAACTAGTAAGTATTGTCCATGTAAGAAATGATCAAACCTATAGAAAATTTTTATAAGAGTTTATTTGAGCCAAAATTAATGACAATTGTTGGGAAGCAAGATCTCAAATGCTTATGAGCTTGTTTGGAGGTTCTAGCAGGGGAGCATAGCTACTCGTATATCCACGACCAAAGACCAGTCCTCTCCTCTATGTAGTTGGGAAGGTCATCTTCCTGAACCCAGTGTGCAGCTTCGGGAGGGACACACATAGATTGGTGAGAGGGGAAGGGGACACCCGTCTAGGCAGCCATATCAGACGAATCAACCCTGGTGATCAATGGGGTGACAGATGATGCAGCCAAATCACCCTCACATCTTCAAACACTTATGAGAAAGACAGTTTTGCAGTTTCTTTTATGCATTTAAAATTAAGGAGGGAATGTAAGGAAGATTAAATGGAAGTGGGAGAAAGAAAACTGAGGATTGGATTACAGGAGAGTTAAGATTATGCATTTTCTTGAGGGTGACTTTATTTATTTTAAAGATGTGTTAACCTAGATGAACAAAAACCATGGACAGAACTTGCTTAAGACAAAGATAACCCTTTTATTAAAAATGTTAGCCCTGGTTTGTATTTCTCAATGGATTGAGTGCTGGCCTGTGAACTGAAAGGTCACTCACTGGTTCAGCTAATGGTCAGGACACATACCTACCTGTGTTGTGAACCAAGTGCGACAGGCAACCGATTGATATTCCTCACCCTTTCTCTTTCCCTAACCCTCTCTCTGAAAATGAATGAATGAGTGAATTTTTAAAATATTATATGGCTAGTGCGTGACCTGCCCAGTCAGGAACTTATGATCAGATCAACCTGTGAAATTACTTTCCAAAGAACCCATTTTTTGTCCACAGTATGTTTTTTACTACTGTTCAAGTCTTACTTAATTGATGTAAGAAATAAATGTAAATTTATGGAAATTAATTGAATAAAATCTAATAGTATGTTGCCCAAAGAGAAGAATAAGTTTTAAATGTGAATTTTTTCCCTAAATTTATTTCACTTATATTTACATGAGTTTCTGAAGCAATGCTTGTATTCTAATTTAATTCAAATGCAAGGTAGAGAATTAAGACAGTTATTGAAAGCTCATGGTCAAATACATATAACTGGTGAAATGTCACCATGGGAAATTATTTTATCTGTTTTCTATTCTTTAACTCTTTTTTAAAAAGATTTTTAAAAATTTATCTTCAGAGAGAGGGGAAGGGAGGGAGAAAGAGTAAGAGAGGAACCATCATCTGTTGCTTCTCTCATGCCCCCAACTGGTACCTGGCCTGCAACCAGGCATGTGCCCTGACTGTGAACCTAACTAGTGACCTTTCCATTCACAGGTTGGCACTCAACCCACTGAGACATACCAGCCAGGGTAATTCTTTAAGTCTTGTGGTCTGTGTTTCTTTAGTAAGAATCAGACTCTTAGATTTTAAAGAAACTTAAAATGTCATCAAAATTGAGAAACTATGTATATTATACTGTTTAATACTGTTTAAATGTTTCTCTTTTCAACTGGTTGTTTTGGCATAGGTTTAGCTATGATACTTAACTATGAAGAACTGTTATTAATTCTAAATCACTGAATTTGATTTTCAATCTTGCTCTTATCAAGGAATTTAATCAGCTAGGAGTTTGCTACAGATCACCCTAGAAAACTGAGTACATGTTTATTGCCAATGATGAAGAGATTATTTTCTGAATATGTGTACGTAAACAAAAAATAGATGTTTGCTTTATCATTACCATTGCTTTAAGAATGAATTCAAACATACTTATTGAAGGTTTTGTTTGTTTAAAAAATTAGTTTCGAACTTCTGGATTTAGTTATTCCCAGTTTAGTTATTATTTAGTTATTAATTCCAAAATTCAGTTCCATCAGACACATATATAATTAATTCCCAAAGTCAAATCCATCAGTCATGTTTAAATGTCTGCTATTTCATAATGATACTCTTCAAATGCTTCTGGAAATAACAATCTGAAGTGGGTGTTCTTGCTAATAAAATAGCAATTGTGTGAAATCAAGCAAATCCATGAAGAATAGCTTATTAACAGTAATTAGTCTAGTAACAATCGTCCAAAAGACCTGGTTCTATGGAGAACTCAATTTATTTTAGAGAAGATGAAGTAGAAGGATGAAATGACCTACAATTACCTCAACTTCTTAACTTCCCTATGGTATTTTCTTATAAACTATTTTTGTATCATGAATAAACACTGAGAAGAGAAGCTGCTGAAACCAAGTAACAGTATTCTATGTATTCTAGTGATTATAAAGGGCTGCAACTCACTGATAAAGGAGTTGTATTTCTACACCTTCAAAAATATCACCACCCTTTTAAAAATAGACTTGCTTCTTCTCTAGCAATTAAAATAATACAATTCTGCTTTATAATTTTAACACTGAAAGACAAAGTTCCAAATAAGTGACTAAGTTTATTTGGATTCATTAATGAGATATCTTTCCATTTATTTAGAACTTTTTTAATTCCTTTAATTTATACCCATATTATAAACCTGTCAACTAATCATTATAATAGGATTATGAGTCTACAAAGGGAAGGCTAGTAAATTCTTTCTGCAGTGTCAGAGAAATTTTTGAAGAGAAGATAAGCTTTCTTCTGGCTCTTGGAATAAAGAGGTGATTATCAAGAGAATAAGTGAGCTCAGAAAGAAAAGAAATAAAAAATATTGAATTGTGTGTAACTATTAAACTTTTCTAAGTACTTGCCATTTGACATATTCAGTTTGATGTTCTGGTTTGAAATCATTGATGATACAAAGATTTTGAAGAGAGATATGTGATTAGACTCTGGTCTCATGTGCTCCTTGAAGATAATTGGTCTTTTTCCTGTGAACAATGGGAACTATTGAAGTATTTAAAGCAAAGATTAACAAACATGTGTAAAAGATCACTCTGATACTTGAATGACTTGTTTAAACATTTTAAAAAATGTGTATACTTTAATCTGTATAAACTCCTGGGGGAAATATCTCCAATTTGATGAATAGCATGTATCCTGTATAAATATTAGTTATTTTTGTTTTATTAAATTTAACTTGTTTTTATCATAACAAACTACACCTTAGCTTTATTGACAAGAAACTCTGATTAGCAAGCTTAACTCAATCCTGTGTATATGAGTCTAATGTTACCCAGGTTTTGTTTTGGGTTTTTTTTGTTTGTTTTTTAATAAATTTCAGTATTTTTCCAACATTTTCTCTTTATTTAACTATAAAAAAAGATTACATCATTTTTCTTTTCTTGTGATTTTCTTTTAATTATGCTCAGTTAAGTGGGTGAAAAGGAGTTCGATGGAAACTGATCTCTCAGGGTGATTTATCATGAATGCCTAACTGTCATGGTGAATAGTCACATCCCAGGCATATAACTTTTCCAGTAAGCAAGCCCTTTCCTTTCTGTGCATCTAGGTTAACACACCTTTGACCATACTCCAGAGATAACAACCTTAACTATCCTATAATCTAATCCCTGTCTTTCTTCCATCTTCATTCAATTTTTCTTATGTCTCCACTGCGGAGTGGAACACTGCTCTACACTCAAGGTTCTTCTGGCTGGTGTAATAATCAAATAGACATGAAATTTTACAAATAGACATGAAAAAGATTAACAAGAGAAAGTAATTGAATTTAATACATACCTAGGCGTGGGAACCCCACAGATATGAAAGAGTCAGAGACCTCATATGCAGGAAACATTCAGAAATAGAAAGGGTGATCAGCTATATAAGATATCCTGAGCTAGGGATGAGGTAAGTAAGGTGCCTCAAGGACTTGAAAAGATCATTGCAGAGTGATTAGAAGAGCAGATGTTTTAGTACACAGAAGTTTGTCCTACCCTAGAGATAAATCAAAAAAAGGTTATCTCTGATAATATCCCATTATGAGCAAGACCCCCATTCAAGTTCTTTCAGGTAGTCTAGGGAGGGGCAAAAATTCCCGTTGAGCTTGAGCTAAATAAAGTTGCTTTTGGCTCAAAACAATTTATATACCACAGAGGCACATCTTGGGGTAACTCTGAACCCCCACTCTGAAACTTCTCTGGAAGTTTCACATTCCAGAAGTTAAGTTGGTATATTCTTCTATATCTCATTAAGCTGTTAGGTTTGTGCCCAGAAGAAGGGAGGAGTTGGGTGGGCCAGTTCAAAGCCTTTATTGAAGGATATTCAAGCAGGTGAGCTGAGTCCAAGCAGACTACAGCCCCGAGCAGAAACAGAACAGGGATTTTAAGGAGTGGGAGAGTTGAAGGGACTTTTGAAAGTCCAAAAGAAGCTAGTGATTGATAGGGAAATGGGCTCTGAGAACAGGGACTTTACTAAAATCTTGTCAGCAGAAAAAGGTATCTTTGTTAAATAGGATAACCACAGGGCACAGGTAGTTACTGGTGCCAGCAGTCACTGGAGGTAGCAGATTTATTGGGGGCTGGTTGAAATTAGACCTGAATACTCAGAACCCAGATCTAAATATGCTTAAGATAAACCAGCTTCAGTATTGAGAAAAGTTTAGTTGTTAAAAAGCTGTGTCTAATTTCAGGAGGCAGTGAGGCAGTTCAGCTTCCAAAGCTAAACCTATTTAGTAAGCTAAGCAATCACATGTTTAATAAGAAGCATTTCTATGGAAGCAAAAGTGAAACAAAGATTAATCATTGGAGCAGACTATAATCTCAGTTTCTGAGCTCTGAAGGCAGGCAGTCAAGATTTCTAGCTGTCCATCTCAAATTATTTTCAAATGGAGTGAAGGCAAGAACAGTCTACTTGTTCTCCTGCTCTGCAGTTTGAATGTTTCTGATGATCTTTCTATAGCAGGCTTGAAGATTGTCCATAGATGAGCCATTGTGCTGATTTCTCTGAAATCTATATCAAGTTTCCCAACTTTAGTTTGCATGGCCTTGGGAAAGGGCAATTTTAGCTCTCAATTTCAATCTAAGAATCAGAACATGAAAATGTTAGTTTGAGGGTTGCAGCCAAATAGTCAAGAAAACTAGAAATGTCAGGATCCAGTCCAGTTTGTAGGTAGAAGAAAAAAAACAACAACAAAAACAACTCAGAAGAAATGAACAGCACTAGAATCTAATCTCCACAAAGGTATATTATGTTTTATAATCAAAACAATATTTTTCTCTAAAATCAACTCCAACTTTACCAAAGATAACCAAATTAAGACTATTTATTTGCAAAAATAAGTCATTTCAACAAAACTGACCTGATTATTTGTATAAGTCCAACAAGAATAGTAATTAACCACATAGATTCTTTTACACCTACATTGCTGGAATTTTTCATAAAGAATCTTCAGATTGAATTTAAAAAGACCTCTTGAAGCTAAGAAGCTAAACCATATAGTTGTTATTGGAGAAACCCTGGTTCTCACCAATACAGTAAAGAATTACTGGTCAGTGAGCCTGTTAGCGAGCATACAAAATATATTAATGAATGGAAGAGCTAAAACAAAGGTGGCCAAAGGCCTGGGGTAGCAAGCTTGCCTTAGTGTGGTCAGAGGCTGGGGACCAGAGGCCCAGGGCCCCAAGGCCAAGGGCACCAAGCAAGAGAGCTTGTTTTGAGCCCTTCTATAGTTGGCTGAATGAGAGAGAGGAAGTTACTTACTGAAAGGTGGTGCAAGCTTTCCAGGACTTGGGGGCATGGACACCTAAAGGTATTAAAGGGCTTCTTCCTTTAGGCACTACGGACCCTTTCCAGGGTTAGGTCCTTGGGATGCTTTTTTGGCTTTGGGGAATAAAGGTGATCTTTCCCAGATAGTGGAAACAATACCTAGAATTCCAAGGATTTTTTTCTCCTCCCTGGCTAACAGCTTTTCTTGAGATAGTGAAACACCTGGCAATGTCATTAGACCAGGCCCAGGACTGCTGGGGTAGTGGAGGAGACATGCCTTCCTTGGCTTCTAGCCTCCTGTAAAGTACTTACCATCAGAATTCACCAGTGATGCCTATATATTTGGGATTACTTTCTTCTCACATGGTTACCAGAGATCCTGAGCTTCTTTCTTTGCCTCTCCCAGGAGGCAAGCTTTGTTCCTTTTCTGGAAAGACTGCTGTCCACTATGTACAAGGTGACAGGCTGTTTTTCCAAAGGGATTTTATTGGCTTCCAAAGTCGATCTTAATCTCTTAATGCTCTCAGGTCATATGTGGGTCTGTGCCTGTCTCTCCCAAATTTCCCAGTCAAAGCATTATGTCCTGTTATAAAGAGAACAGATTCTTATTGAACTGATGCAAGCCAACATAATGCCATGAAATAAACATTCTCAGTCAGTGAGAGAGAGAAAAATAAATATGACTTACAAAAGTATAATTACATGGACATGGACAACAGGTGGGATTGACTTTGGGGGGAATGGGTGGGTGGGTGGGGGGACAGAGGGGAGCAAAAAGGGGATGGATGTAATACAACAATAATAAAAATTAAAAAAAAAAAAAAAAAAAAAAAAAAAAAAAAAAAAAAAAAAAAAAAAAAAAAAAAAAAAAAAAAAAAAAAAAAAAAAAAAAAAAAAAAA